>PVKM010022587.1:0-21700 GCA_004027735.1 Carollia perspicillata
ACGGAACACACTCAACTTCGTAGATGTACTTGTCTTTACTTTCTGCCATCCAATGCCACTTCTTAGTAAACGTCCTTCTCTGTTCCAGCCTCAGGAACCATCTTGCCCCAGCCTTCCTCAGACAGTCACAGCGCAGGTCCATTAAAGAAGCACCTTCCCAGGCCATGATATCTAGGAATCTGCTAAACAACCTTGGGACACCCCATGGTGCCATGTGAGTGTAAGATCCATGTATAGAATGAACCATAACAGTAGGACACAGAACACTTTTGCTTAAAATGACAACATATTTCAAAGTTGGATATATTTTATTTAAAATAACACTTAAATACAGAGGTTAGCCAGATGTCTCCAAAAGTCCCCAGTGTGTTAGCACAGACACACCAGAGAAGAAAGAAAGCATGTTTCTGTGTTTCTGTGTGACAGCAAGGTCCAAGGCTGGTAATATCCAGAAGGCTTAGTAGACATAGCGCCAGAGTACTTGCAAACTACAAGCATTGGGTTTATGTTTTATTTATGAATTTTCCTAATACCACCATTCCTTCTGTCTACATTGTGCAATTATGTCGAATCAGTGATATTCCATCAGCCCAGCTTAAACTCATTCTTTAATTGTCATGAGTTGTGTTAAAAATTTTTATGAATGAACCATATTTAAAGTTTAAGCCCTCTGCTTTCTCCCACAGCCATTCCCCGCTGTGAATTCATTCCATGTGCACATTGTGAGATAATCTAGCAGAGCTGCTAAGAGATTTTGTTCATTTATGTATCACTATCAGTACTATCCATTCTGAAAAATATATAACATTGGCATTTTAAAAATATGTCTTAATACAGCATACTTTATATGCAAATACTTGGCTTTTTAAAATACTATCAAATGTAACCATTGATACTCTGAAGCCAAAAGGTTTATTACATAGGTCAAAACCTTCCTCTTCACTCAGCAACACCAATTCAATAATTGCTATGAAGCCCAGGAAATGAGACTCCAAAAACTCCAGAAAGATCTGCATTATCCACATGGAAATGAAGCAGAAGTCATAGTGTTGCAATAGGGAGCTTTATTCATACACACATACATCACTGCCACTGCATTCACAACACTGTCACTTTATTGTTCCCACTGTATTTTTACAGTGAGAGTTTTTTAATGGCCTCTCCATTTTAATAGTTAATGATTTCTGATATATATGATATTCATAATCTCAAGAAAATAATTCTAATTTGTGAATGGGAAAAGAGAAGTTCTTATTAGCAATGCACTAGTGCAAATGCATAGCCTGATGGCAACACGGCATTAATAGGCCCCGCAGACCTTTCCAGAGACACTGCACCCCAGAAGCAGACCACAGTGCATCTCTAGGGCGGAATCTATAATTCTAGTGGCTACTGATGGGGCTGCTAAAGAACCGAGTCAATGACAGCTTATGCATACAGATGTACTTGTCTTATTTTAATTTTGAAATTTAAAAAAAATCTACAATATTTCCAAATGATTTCTGCACAGAGAGTAAATAAACACCAACTATCAAACAACTGAACTAAAAGAGTTCTTAAAAAACTAAACTCCTCCTTTTTAGAAAGTAGTATATGCCTTGATAAGAAATAAATAAATATTTATTTATTGAAAGAAATATATGCCTTGATAAGATCCAGTGTTAGACATTGCCTCTGCTTAATTTGACCTTCAACTCCATATTTGAAAGTGACTGAAACTTCATTCTTTCCCTTTTCAGCAAGTCTTTAAAAACATAATGAACACAGTACTAGGTATTACAGCAAAAGGGACTGCTGGTGAAGGTCACAGAAAGAATGCATAAAAGGCAAAAGTAAATAAACAAGACAGAACTATTTTGTTAAAAAGAACTTTAAAAATAAGTTGTGCTGCAAAACTACTTTTGCAATTACAGTGTCTTGTTTCACCCCACAGTGTATCAGAGGCACTGCATTGATATAAACAGAATCATCTAATGCACTTTTTGAAAACAGTACTTCTGAACCAAGGGCTAGTATGAATTCATTTTACAGCTAGGTGCCAATGACACTTTGGTTTGCTTTACTGGCAACACTATGGCGACGCATCCTATACTAAGAGGAAGTCTGGAAGACAAGCATATGACAAGCGCCAAATCCACTGTGTTACTTCTTTTCGTGCTTCTTGGTCAGTTCCCCCACACCGAGCTGGAAGCCGCCCCGGTTGTCACTGTCTCTCTCTTCCTTCTGCCGGCTCTCCTGGGAGACTTGCCGCACAGCTTGCAGGATGGCATTCTGCACAATCTGTTTGCTGGCTTGCTGCAGCCTCACCTCTTCAGGCTCATTTCCCGTTTTCTCACCTAGACAAAAATATGAAAGTAGGTGAAAACAACACAATTCACTAACTTCAGGAACTGTGACAGGAGGAGTCAGGTAAGAAAAGTTCAAGGGAAAGTGAGCCTGTAAGAACGTGCTAGGTGGCCCAGTTAATTGTGAGGAGCCTTCTGTAGCACATACCGCTCTTGCTCCCCCTTCTCCCTTTCCAACAGATTCTGCATTTGTTTGCCCCAGTAATGTGCCCAACTTATACTCTCATCATCCCAGACTCCTCTGCTGCAGCAGTGGTCATGAGACACAGTCTGACCAATCCCTGGTCTAGAATGGTGGGAATTTTCTAATTAGAAGACAAGGCAATCTACCCACCATTAACTCTTCCCCTTTTTCCTTAGTTAAAAAAAGACAAAACCTTAATTTCATTTGGCCAGCTATGTAACTAGGTATAGGTAAGTTCTAACCAATGGGCGGAAGTTTGTTTACTGAAAATTCTGTGAAAGGTTTTTAAAAGGGAATAGGCAGATAAAGGTCCTTTACCCCCCCCCGCCCCCCATCTTGCTGCCTGCAGCTCTGGCACATGGTTGTCATCACCACAGGGCCTCTTGCTAAGCCTGAGGGCACCTTTAGAATGGAAACCGTGTTCATGGATTTGGAAAAAAAATTAGAAGGAGCCTGAGATTCCAATGAGTACATTAGACCACATTAGTCCTTGGCTGCTCATCTCTAGCCTCTTTTGGGTTAGAATAATATATCTTATTTAAGGCAGCGTTACTTTGGATTTTCTTTTACTATGCAGCAAACATATTACTAACTCATACACAGGAGAATGATCATGAATCTAGCATTTGACTACAGTGCAACTGTGAAAATTTTAAATTCCACCTGTTTATATTTATAGTGACAAATAGAATGGGCATAGTTCCTTGCTCAAATCATTCTTTCAGATGTTTCCTCTATTTAAATACGCTGCTACCACAAAAGTTCATTTTAAATAAGCAAAGGGTGGTTTTCACGAGAACTGATTCATGAACAAGATAATTTATACACCCATTGGAGTAATATCACACAAGAGAATATTGAGTCATTCTGAAACCAGACAACTCTTATCCCTCTAGACATGTAATTGTCATTTATGCAGCATTTGTGTCACTAGAACAATCTCTTGAAGGATTTACAATCTAATAAACAAGGCAAAAGGAATCTGTTCAAAACCAGAGAACAATACTCATTTTGCTCCCCTCCAAAAAAAGTGGGAGAAATTCCTCATTCTGCACCAAACTGAGCAGAGAAGGAGTTCAGAGGTATGAGGCATAACAGACTGAAACTTTAAGCAGAGAAGAATCCTTTAAATATTTTCTGTAGAAAAAGAATGAGCAGTAATATTAAGAGACACAGCAATTAAGAATGAGTATTTTTAAATACTTCGGACTGAGTTCAGGTTTCCTTTCTGACACTTAAAGCCATGTGATCTTGGGCAAGTCACCTTGCTTCCCCAAGCCTGCCAGCACCCCTGTAAAAGGGGCAAGTAGTACCTGGTTTAGGCTGGCTGCTAGAGAATTGAGTGACATAGCAACTCTTCAGCACTTAGTGTAGCTCCTGAGCACTTTAGTGTCCACCATTGTATATTGGTTGGGGTGTAGAGTAGGCTGCTATAACAGAGAAACTCAAACCTAGAGCAGCTCACAGAAGGGAGAGACATTATTGGTCTCTCATGTGACAGCTCTGAGGTGCCCCAGTATACAGGTGGCTGTGCTCCACCAGGTTACGTAAGGACTCTATGTCCTTCCATCTTGTTGCTCTCCCATTTCCTACTAGATTGCCCACTGCGTGAGTGGAGCTTGCTAACTAATATGCCACTGGGGGCTGGACAGCAGCCAAAGCAAAAATGGAAGGCAAGCAGTTTCCTTTTAAAAAATTGTTATAAATGTTGCAAACATTACTCTACTCACATTCTATTGAGGGAGACTGAGTCCTGTGGTGGTCACACCTAGCCACACGGGAGGCTAGCAAATATGTCAAGCTAGGCAACCATATGTCCTATTAAAACTTAAGGAAGCTTTAATGCTAAAACAAAGAAGCAATTAAGAATTTTAAAAAATTACTTCCATGCAAGGGCCAGTGCTCAATTGAAAAGGGAGGGTATGTACTTGGAGTAGGTCAAGTCTGAGCCTCAGAGAGCTCTGTGCATCCCTCGACAGGATAGATGTGTGGACAGACAACGTCCAACGTGTTCATGCTTGCTTTGGAAAGAGTATCTCTGCCAAACCAGGGATGTTTTAACTCTAAAAGACCCTGTGGTACAGCAATTTTTCTGTCTTTGGAAGGAGGAAGGAAGAATGTAGAGATAAGAGTAAGTTGATTCCTTAATAATAGAGAAAGAAAAGAAAATTTACTCTAAATTTAGCTGTGGCCTAATATTTAAGTTACATTGTCATGTCCTTATTCACCCATTATGAAGAAAAATTGATAAGAAAGTCAAAGTCACTCTGTGTCAAGCTATGCCAGCGGATCTCTTCCGTGACTTGCAAGGTTGGTTTAGAGCTCGCTGTTCTCATTACTGCTTTACTCTGAGTCATGGCTGTCTATCTGCAGTGGAGGGTGTGAAACAAAAAGAGGGCAACTAGCTAGAACAAACAAAGAGAGGAGTAAAGTTTATTGTAAAAGCCACCCGCAGCACCTGGACAATAAAAACAAACAGAATTATATACAGAACCACTCAGGACCCTTAAGAGTCAAAGCAATCCTGAGAAAGCAGGAGGCATGGCACTTGCTGATTTCAGGCTGCAATATATTAAAACGTTACATTAATCTAAATAGAATGGTACTGGCATAAAAACAGACACATTAACCAAAGGAACAGAACCAAGAGCCCAGAAATAAATCAAAGCATATATATTCAACTAACATTTGACAAGGGAACCGAGAATACTCAATGGAAAATGCATACATAAAAGAATGAAATTGAATCTATATTTTATATCACTAACAAAAATTAACTCAAAATGGATTAAAGATTTAACATATGATCTGAAATCATAAAACTCCTTAAAAAAAAGCCTAAGAAGAAAGCTCCCTAACACAGGTCTTGGTGACAGTTTTTTGGATATGACACACAAAGCACAAGCAACAACATCAAAAATAAACCAGTAGGACTACATAAAACTAAAAAACTTCTTCACAGTAAAAGGAATTATCAGCAAAATAAAAAGCAAACCTACAGAATGGACAAAAATGTTTTGATATTCTATATATAAAGAACTTATAAAACCCAATAACAGAAACAAATAATCCAATTAAAAACGGGCAAAGGAGCCATGATTGGTGTGGCTCAGTGGATTGAGTGCCAGCCAGTGAACCAAAGGGTCACAGGCTCCATTCCCAGTCAGATCCCATGCCTAGGTTTCAGGCCGGTAGGGGGCGCTTGAGAGGCAACCACACATTGATATTTTTCTCCCTCTCTTTCTCCCTCCCATATGCTCTCTAAAAATAAAAATAATAATAATAATAATTAATAAATAAAACCTTTTTTAAAATGGGCAAAGGACCTAAGAAGACATTTTTCCAAAGAGGACATATAGATGGCCAACAGATACATGACAAGGAGCTCAACTTCACTAATTATTATGAAAAGGCAAATCAAAATCGCAATTAGATTATCATGTCATGCCTGTTAGGATTGCATTCAACAAAAAGGTAAGAAAACACTGGCAAGGATGTGGAGAAAGGGGAACCCTTGTGTACAATTGGTGGGATTATAAATTGGTACAGCCACTATGGAAAATAGTATGAAGCTTCCTGCAAATATTAAAATTAGAAATACTGTACAATTTGGCAATTCCATTCTGAAGGAAAAAATAACTAGAACAGATATCTACACCTCCATGTTCATGGAAGCATTATTTACAACGGCCAAGACATGGAAATAACCTACTTGTCCATCAACAGATGAATGGAATTTTAAGAAGCATGGTATATAATATATAATGGAATACTATTCGGCCATAGAAATAAGGAAATTCTGCCATTTTTCACAATATGGATGCACCTTGAGGACATTATGCTAAGTGAAATAAGTAAGACAGAAAAAGACAAATACTATACGATCTCACTTAAATGTGAAATCTAAACAAAGTCTCATGGGAAAAGAGATAAGATTTGTGGTTAACAGAGGTGGGTGATACAGAATGGAGGAATTTGATGAAGGAGGTCAAAAGATAGAAACTTCCATTTTTAAGATAAATAAGTAGGAGAAATTTAAAGTACAACATGAGGACTATAGTTAACACTGCTGTAAGCATATTTAAAAATTACTAAGATAATAAATCACAAAAGATCTCATCAAGGGAAAAATTTCATTTTTTCTTCTATTTACATGAGAGGATGGGTGTTAACTTGTAGTAATCATGTCACAGCGTATGTCAGTCATTATGCTGAACACAAACTTTTACAGTGATGTATGTCAATTACATCTCAATAAAACTGAAAGAAAGATGCTGTGTAAACCACAGATACTTACTGTGTGTTAGGCTCTTTGACATGCAAGGAAAGATACTCTCTTTTGGGGGGTGGGGCAGTTACTATGGGGACACATGTGTCATAAATATCATAGAAATATCTGGCTGAATCTCATATTACAATTCAGTAATTGGAATAATCCAATATAACTCTAGATTATCCTGTGCCATTAGAGAGTTTCAACTTTCCATCAGCGACTACCATCTAACAATTCTTCTCTTTTTTCTGAAGTCTCGCTGACTCCATGGCATTTACTATACTTGTTTCTGCTCATCCGTGACTTGTAGTGCTTCATGAATTTACCTACTTCCTCCTGACTCAGGGCGTTTCAGGTAAGGGTCTGTTAGCAACTGCCTGACTTTTGCCAGACCTTCAGTTGATATTCCTGAGAGACAACCAGAAAGACTCAGCATACCACCATCATTCCTGAAAATTTTCATGCCAGGCCATCTCTTGGGCCAGCCCCAGACTGAGTGTCTGTGGCTCATGCCGGCCCAGTCAACTGTGGCCAGAGAGGCTGGATCAGGAGGTAAGAACGCAGCTGCTTAGGAGGAGGAAGCCCCGAGGGGCCTGCCGGGCAAGGCACTGGGGGCAAACCGGGCATTCACAGGATTGGCCTCATCCACTGTATGACCGGCTGGTGCTCCTATGGCATTCACTTGAAAGGAAAAGGTATGTGAAACGTCCTGGTGGAAACCCTTAGCGTAAGTACAGTGTGCAAAAGGGAGTAACAGCCTGACAGAAGGCAGAAACCAGAGAAATCCAGAGATTTGCTACTTACTTATACACGCTACATTTATTTGAAATTAATAAATGGTGTAGGTGGCCAATTGCCTAATTTTAAATGATGCAAATGTCTTCCAGCCTAATTAGCATTTACAAGATCTCTTTGGCATTTCATGAAAGACGATAAATTGATTTAATTAGCTTTAAATTCTAAATGCCCAATATAAATACATTGAAGTCACAAATGTGATGTAACTTAATTTTCATTCAGTGTCTTTTCACCTGGAATCATTATTTCTTCCCCTCCCAACACCACACACATCCCTTTGGTCATGCGTCCCTGTGACACCCAACCCAGCCCACCCCGTGGGGGCCAGCCTTCCTCAGACTTCCCTGTGACACCCAGCCCACCCCGTGGGGGCCAGCCTTCCTCAGACTTCCCTGAGCCCCAGGCTCTCCAACCTCCCTCAAAACCTGCTGTTTCGCATGCCATCTTCACCTGCCCCGGGGGAAAGTCTCTGAGGAACTCAAATGCAATGTGGTTAATAATTGCTCTTAATTCCTTATTTAGATCCCTTAAAATCATGCTTCTATTAACCATAGGAAGATCCTCCTGATAAAAACTTGTATTGTTTTTTCCCTAAAAACCTAAGTGCCATTTGCCTCTGTTACTTTAACCCTATTGCATGCCAGTGAGGGGGGTCAGAAAAGATCACAGTGCTCCACTGTGAGGCACAATCCAGTTAGTGATTTTCCCTCAGCCACACAGAGAATGTGGCAGAGGTTTTTTTCATAACCCCTGTCTCTACCGCTTGTCTCTCCCCACTGGGTAACAAGTATGTAAGTTACAGAAGTCCCTGTCTGGGCAGGAAAGGATTCGGCCACCACGCCTGCCTGCACTCTCCAGTTCACGGTGCTGCTGACAGCACCCACGGAGCGTACTTTCATCTTCCCCTCAGACTGCTTGAGACTGTAAGACAGTATTATCATTCGTCAATGACTGGCCTGTGGAACGCAGAGAGCAAGAACTAATTCTGGTCTCTTAATTAATGGAATGATAGTCTATTTTCCAGCTCTGTAACTGTAGGAATTTTTCATGAAGGACCAGATGTGAAATCTCATTCATCTACACCAGCAGCTAACAAAGTCATCCCGGTTGCCCTGCTTTGCCACCAAGCAGGCTAAAGTTGTGTGACTTAGCCTGTGTGACTCTCGAGTGACAGACGTCCCTGGGCTTTCAGCTTGCTAGCAAACCCCCCAAACCGTGCTGCAGGCCCATGTACCATAGCCAAATCAGAAGCAGCGCTTCAGGGTTTCCGAAAGGTAAGCTGGAGACACAGAAGGCAAGACAGGTATTAACAGGTACCGGACACTTCGAAGTACATTTGAGTGATGCCCCACTATTGCCAACACCACCCCTAGCAAATCAGGCGCAGGGCATCAAGAACCACCGGCTCATCATTTCAGAATGCAGCAAACTGCTCTCATAAATGCTACAGAGTGTTCATTAAAATGGCCTACAGGACAAGGTGAGAGAAACAGAAAGATACTTACTGAGTACCCACATGCCGGGTATGGTGGAGAGTTACACAGGCCACCAGACCAAAGTACTGCAATCGTTCATGCATTAGTTCATAAAAGATTTACAGAGTGCTCACTACACAACAAACACTAGGCTGGGTATTAGAGATTAACATATTGAGCAAAACAGTCATGCCTCCTGCCTTATTGGATTTTACAAACTTATGGAAGAGTCAGGTGTTAATCAAATAATCAAAAAGGTTTATAATTTTCAGCTGTGACACACACCATACAAGGGACACACGGAGCACATTTCAAGAACTGATCTAATATGGGAGTCGGGGAAGGAAGCCCAGACAGGGGACTTACGGGTTAATGAGGCTTTAATCGATAAAGGGAAGGTGTGGGAGCAGGGAAGGAAGAACCATCAGGCAAGAAGATCAAACCCTGCCCCCCAAAATCTGTCCCCAGCAGGTCCCTGTGGGGAATGAGGCAGCCTGGTTGGCTGGGGGCCCAGTGGGGAGTTGGAGGGGAGACTGGAGATGATGCTGTGGAAATTAGGCCAGCCCAGACGGCACAGGCCTGGGAGGCTGGGAGGCAGTGGGTCTTTTTCTGAGATTATTTCTGCAGTGCATTATCAAATGTGTGCCACACAGGGTGACCGGAGAAGTCCAAGGAGAATTATGTAATCGAGATGGGACAATGCAGGATTTGGAGCAGGTCTTGAAAGGCAGATGAAATTTGGAAAAGCCAATGCGAGAAGAAAGGGAATTCTACCCTTGGCCTCAGGAGACAGGACAGACATGTGACGCACTGACTCACGGTGACCTAGAAAGTTTTCACCTTGTAAGGCTATTGCATTACTCAAGACGACAATTTAACTTATTCCATATAACTGGGCTCTGATGCATTACGTTTAGGAAATTTGTAAGGAGTAGTCCCAATAAAACTTGAAAAGGAAAAGATAATTTTACTCTAGAAATCAAATTTGCGTATTTTGATTAAGAAGAGCAAAGGTAATTTTGAAAAAGAACAACACACAGGGAGGACCTAATTTAGCAGCTTTCAATATCAGATATAAAGCCTTAGTACAGTCACATATCACTTAAGGAGGGGGAGGGATGTGGTCTGAGAGAAGGCTATTAGGTAATTTTATCATTGTGCCAACATTTTAGGGTGACTTACACAAACCTAGATGGCACAGACAACTACACACCCAGATTTTATGGCATAGCCTATTGCCACAGAGCTGCACAGCATGTTACCGTACAAAACCACAGGAGATTAAATCAAGCCCAAGAGGAAATGACGCAATCCAGAGACATGAGACACACAAGATGCGTGAGGCTGCCGCAGGAGTAATTTAGCATTGTTTTACAGCAAACCTCTTCTTAATAAGTAGGAAGAGTACACTCAAATAACCATTGAAAATGTAGGATAATAAATACAGAAACCAGTAGCATAGTCGTTTATTGTCATTCTCAGGTATTCTGTGCTGTGCATCACTGTACGAGCCATACTTGCATGCAAGCGGCAGCCTCTCCACCAACGCATGAGCAGTGGGTTGGGCGATGTTATGACGGCCACGATGTCACTAAGTGATAGGAATCCCCCAGCTCTGTTATAATCTTATAGGACTCCTGTTGTATATGGGGTCCATCACTGAGAGTAGCGTCATTATGGAGCACATGGTTGTAACTAATGAAGTGTGATACTGACCTAAGGATAGAATAATTGATAGATAAAATAAAATGAAAAGTCCATAAACAGCCTTACACATATGTGGGCACCTGACTTCTGAAAAACAGGAGAGTGTAGTACAGTGGGGAAAGGATGGCCAAGTCATATTTCATACAAAAAAATTAGAAACTTGGACTACCTCACACTATACATAAAAAAATCAGTCCCAGGTGACTTTCACATCTCTATTTGAAAAGTAAAACAATCTGGAGCACAGAGGACATATAGGGCAGTGGAAATACTTTGTGACACTATAATGGTGAGTACTACTCCCTATACATTTGCCAAACCGCACACCACACCAAGAATGAGCCCTAATGAAATCTATAGCCTTGGGGTGATGACATGTGTCAGTGTGGGTCCCTGGCTGTAGCACATGCACCGCTCTGTGGGACGTGTTGATAGTGGGGGAGGCTATGCATGTATGCGGCAGGGCATGTGTGGGAAATCTCTGTACCTGCCTTTCAATTTTGCTATGAACCTAAAGCTGCTCTAAAAGAAAATAGTCTTTAAAAGACTATCAAGCTTTTAGAAGAAAAAAATAAAAGAATACCTTTATGACCAGGGAGCAGGCAAAGACTTCTTAAACAGGACACAAAAAGCAATAGCCATCACACACAGGCACACACAAACACACATACACAAACACACATGGAGAAAGGTCTTTCATCTGAAGAAGGGGGCAAGAGAAATGCTATCATGGTGATACTTAAGTATGTAATTTTCTGAGCACCTGGATGACAAATAACTCAGTGAAGACTGGGTTATGAATTCAGAGAAACCACAAAGACTGTTTTGATGACCACATAGATTTCTGCAAAATTTAGCCACAGGTTTCTCTCCTTTTTGTCCAGAGAGAATCGGGAAATCGAGCTCCTCCCCAGGTCCTAGTTGCTTGCTCCAGAATTTCCAGGAAAGGAGGATTTAGGAACCCCAATCCAGAGGTTCCTAAAGAATTTGTACTGAAACTCCAGTGCGCATGACACTTTACACAGGGCTGATTAGATGCCCATTTTCCATACCAAACAACAGGGTGTGGACTGGAGATGGGGCTCAGCCACGCTCGTGACAGCCATCGCCCCTCCTCTCGCCTTCTCTCAACAGCTCACATCTTCAGAGGGGCTGTGTCACCCAGTGCCCATCCTGCCCTCACGCAGCCACCAAACAAATCTGGCTGGCCCAAACTGTGGGTCCCCGCATTTCCACCCTGGGGATATGCCAGAAAGGGAGACTAGAAATCCAGGAGTCAGGTGTTTAGGCAACAGAAAAGTGTGAGCATCCTGTGAGCCTGTGTATTAAAGAAAGTCACAACACTAGACCGGAATAGAACACTGAACGAACCTTGGAACACCGGGGATCACGTACTTTTTCCCATCCTCAGAGCCAGGTCTTTACCCCCGACCCTACCTCCACCCTCAGAAGCTCCCCCGCCATTCACCACCTGCTCAGTGGTGCCACTGCTAGGTTCTGCAGCCTCTGCTGCCCCTTGGTGGCCACTGCTAGGGTTGCCCCAGCCTCAGGGACAGGATGTCCTATGGCTGAAAGCCAGCTGCCTTGGTTCCTGGGGTGTGTGAAGTGGGGGCGGGCTGTGGGGAGGTACTATGTGTGCATTCTCTGTGTGCAAGTGTGTGTGAATGTGTAGCTATGTGAGGGCATGAGACAAGGATGTGGGTTTATCTTACCAAAGACACCTGGAGCAACTAAGCACATCATGGTACTTTCTGACCACAAAAACTCAAGCAAGGCCATTTACAAAAATGTCCTCCCAAGAGTTCTGCAGCAGAATTTCTGGGAAATACAGCCCAGAAGTTCCCCATCTTGATTCAGATGAAAGTAACTTTGCCAGAATATTTAAGATCCCTCAGATATTTAACAAAAGATCCAGAGTTCCCAGGCAAAACCACCCGCACACTCTCCCTTCCTACACACTGTGGGAAGGGAGAGAGGGAAGGACAGAGGGAGGGAGGGAGGGAGGGAGGGAGAAATGAATATATATTAGCCTTTTGAGTGATTTTAAATGAATGCCTAAAAAAACCACAAACCCTCTCATACTGCCCTCCCTAAAATGAACAGCATAATCCTCGCAATCACCATTTTTTTCACTAAAGAGGGAATCAAATCCTAGCTGTGACAAGTCGTCAGTGAGTACACGTCGAGAATTTAACTAAACGGTGTCTCAAAGGTAAGCCTTCCTCCCTGGAGGGTGTGCACACACAGCACGAACCTCAGGAGGAGATTGCACTCTGACAGGAAGTGGAGTCTTTTCTACCCTCCTCAAAGGAGCAGCTTCCTAGCTTTTGAGGCGACTCCTTGGTAATGTCAAAATATTTTACGTATCCCCTCATGACACAATGACAAAATGAAGCTATGAATTCAGAAATGCTTTTAGATAAGTCTTGACATCGAATTAGTCATGACAGCCTCCACTTGAAACTTGCAGGGGTTAGGGGAAACTGTAGGTTCCAACTACAAGAGTGTAGAGAAGCACAGCATTTCTGTGCCTTGAAACAGCTCTGCGGCTACCAGGGTCTTTCTTGTTCCCACACCAGCTGACGATGCAGAAGCAAAAAAAATCAGGCAGATGTTTCAAACCAATTCCTAATGATGGATATAAGTAGCAGCCAGGGCACAGTGTGGAACAAGAAACTGTGCAACAGGTGTCCTCGGCTTCTATCCTCTATCCCCCAGGTGGCAAACACAAGGTCCGAGGGCGTAATCCGGCCCTCCACCTTGTTTGGTCTGCCCCGGCACCTTGTATCTACCTGGCGGCAGTGCCGAACTGTGGCTTAACAGTTAAAGAGTATTTACATTTATACAGTCCTAAAACTACATTCGGTCCTTTGAAGGCAACCTCAAAGCTGATGTGCCCCCCTGTGAAAATGAGTTTGACACTCCTGCTCTATACCTAGTCACACATGAAACATCTATTAAGTGCCTAAGTGTGCCAGGTTTGTACCAGATAGTCCCGATTTTTACCTTCAGGGAGGATATGATGCCTAACATTTCTCACTGCATAAATACCATAAAATATTTTAAGGCTTTAAAAGATTAGCAGAGATAAAGAATCAATTCTCTCAGTTTTCAAGTGGGAAAAATGGAGGCCCAAACATTGCATGGAGTCACGCACTCGGGGTCCTAGTCTGAGTCCCAGAGCTGGGATCAGAACTGTGTGCTCTGGAGTCCTTCCCATGACACCCCCCGGCTGCTGCCTCACCTCGGGAAGGAAGGGGCTGCCAGCTATCGTGGAGTCCAAAGATGACTTCCTTCTCTGCACAAAATGGAAAACACATTAACCATATGCCCTCACTTGCTTCCTAAGACTTTTTTTTCATACCAAACCACTCTTTTATTATTATATCTTCTATTTGTCCTTCCACTTGCCCCTCTGACAACAGCCAGAGTAACCTCTGTAAAATGGAAATCCAATGTGTCACTCAACAGCTCAAAACCTTCCTTGGCCTGCCATTGCACTTGGAACAGAAGCTCAACCTCTCACCATGGCTTTCAGGGCCCTGCTGACCAGGCACGTGTCTGTTGTCTGACCTCACACACTCCCTCTTTCTCTCACTTCACTTTGTACTCAATCAAGATGGATAAGATCTAGCTTTAAATGTAGGAATGCCCTAATAGCACTTACTCTGTGTCTTAGTCTCTTTGGGCTACTGTGTAGGCTGACTGGCTTATACTTTAAATATTTACTTCTCACAGTTCTGGAGGCTGGAAGTCCAATAACAAAGTGCTGACAGGTTTGGTGTCTGATGAGGATGGTCTGAATCCTGGTTCACAGATGACAGTCTTCTCATTGTATCCTCATGTGGTAAAGGCACCGCGAGATCTCACTGGGGTCCATGGCACTGTACAGCCTTGGGCAAGCCAGTTTCCTCATCTATAAAATGGGCACAATAATAGCATCTCCCTCATGATATTATTATAAAGGCTAAGTGAATATTTGTTAAGTGCCTAACACTATGTTACAGTTAGCAGTGCTAAAATGTCTGTTAAATAAACAAAATTAAAAGAGTTGGGGTCTGTATGGGTTCCAAGCAGCCTATCTTTGTCTAAAATTCAAAACCTTTGTGTGTGGCATTCAACTACTTATAGCCATACTGCATGTACCTTCCTGACATTGGTACCAAGAACTGAAGCCTTACGTAAGTCTCTCATCAAGAGAAAATAAATGTGCAACTTTCAGAAATGAACCTAACACATCCCATCTGCTAATCTCAGCATGCCCTGTGCTTATTATCCATATTTCCTCACTAGAACATAAGTTCCTGAGACACCACGATCCCTCTCTGTCTTGTTCACTGCTCTGTCCTCAGGACCTAGCACAGCACAGGCTCCCAGGGGACATTCGGTGTTTGTTCAACGAATGATTGCTGCCCTGGTTTTCCAGTTTACATTTTTCAGTTCATTCTATCTTTCTTCCCCTCTCTCTCCACTGCCCTTAATGTCCTGCCCTTAGCCTCTTTTGCCACCCTTTGCTGATTCACAACAATTGGATTTCAAGTAAGGAGGAAAGGGCGGAGGAGATGCTCTTTGCAGGAGCTCATATCCTCCATGTGAAAAGCAGTGCAGAAAGCATGCTGGAGCAAGAATATCAGAAAGGCTGCTCCAGTTTCTAGCCACATATAACTAGGCCAATGACCGTTTTTTGAAACATTACACTAAGTTTGTGTCTCTCATTCCTTGTCTTCCTGGTTTTCTCCATTCTCTCCTTCTGCATCCCTATTGGCCACTCCGATGGTCAGTTCTGAGTTCTCTCCATTCAGTTTCAAATACTCTTCAGAACACGATGGTGCGAAAACAAGCCCCCTTCATATAGGTCCAGTGAAATTCCCAGGTGATTTTGTTCCATTGGCCAACGTTTGCCATGAAAACACTCTCTATGCATTAATAAACTCCCTGGACCCTGCACATGCTGGCACATAATAAATCAGGTCCCACTGACTGGGAGCCCATCAGCCTGCACTGAGAAGGCCCTGCCCCAGAGGCCCTGCATGTGAATCTCTGGGCCTTTCGGAGTTCACCTACAGCAGCCTTGGCTTTCTCACATAACACACACGAAAGCATTTGATTAGTTCGTTAAAGCAGAGGAATGAGAAGGGAAGTCCCTATTGCTTCATCTATAAATTGAGCAAAGAAATATAAAACTTTGTCCTCAGCCATGAGTTTTCTTGGGCAAAATTCTAGTATATATGGCTTTTCTTTTATTATACCTTTTTGATATAACCATGAGAATCTTGGCTCCTTTTACTGTGTTGGGGTTCATTAGAAAAAGAGAACAGGTGGCTGGGAATAGAAAAGGAAGTGAAGAACGAGATCAGATGTTTTATGTGGGTTTTTTTTAATGATATTTCAGGAGGAAAAAGTAGCAGAAGGAAAATAAACCCAGACTTTAGAAGTGTTTGTTAGAGCTATGTGACAGGAGGTAATTTCACGAGTCTCATCGTGCTTCTCAGGGAGCTTTGGCTGCCAGCATCAAAACTCCAAGTCAGGGCACAGCTAATGTGCTGAGCATTTGCTCTAAGAATCAGACATGGAAAAAGGATAAGAGAGGGAAGGAGGGGTAGAGGCAGGGAGGAAAACAGAAACAATATCTCTGAGGGTGCAAATTAAAATTAAATTACATGCATCTAATTAACAATGTAGAGAGTGCCCTAAAAAGTTTCTAGCAAGCAAACTATAGTAAACATAAATTGATTATACAAGACACATTACAACTACTTTAATATGCAAAAGTTTACTTTGCTATACTCTTTAAAGTGACAGGTGGGTCTCATCTCCTGGTCCCCGGTATAAGGATTCGGAGCAATCTAGGCAACTCCCCTGCTCTGACTGCTCTCTTTTCCCTTGTCCTGGAGGGGTGGGCCTGCCAAAAAAGAAAAATGATACACGTGAATGCTTTCAAGCTTCTACTGAGCATCTACTGTGTCCAGGCAATGTGCTAGGCATTAGGAGTATTGAGATAATTCACATTTCCTGGCCTTCAAGATGTTCATGGAAGACACAGAATACAATCTGGTTCTGTGAGCAAGCCTCCTAATTCCCTAGCATACGTTAGCTTGTCTTTCAAATCACAATAGTAAGGCCTTCCAAGGTATATCTCATAGATTAACATAAGGATAAAAATGTGATATACACCTTATGTACATATGTATATAGTTCCATGAGTTCAAAATTCTCGTTTCATACACACTTCTCTTCAGAAAGGCCTAACAGCAGCACTACTAGAGGTCAAAGAGGAAAGGGTGCCATGGCTGGTGTGGCTTAGTACATTGAGCGCCGGCCTGAGAACCAAAAGGTCACTGGTTCGATTCCCAGTTAGGGCACATGCCTGGGTTGTGGGAGAGGTTCCCGGTAGGGAGCATGAGAGAGGCAAATATACATCAATGTTTTTCTCCTCTCTTTCTCCCTCCCTTCCTCTCTCTAGAAAATAAACAAAATCTTAAAAAAAAGGAAAGGGCTTGCCCCATCATAGCACAGGTGGTAGAAAACAGTTAACAAAGCAAAAAAAAGTGACAAAGAGGATGTTTTGTTACAGAAAATGTCAGATATTTGTGACAGACTTCACACATGTCATTGAGCATCTGGTTGGTTGGTGGTTCTCAAAATCTATCATCATAAGAAGCACTAGGATCTATAGTTAATGAAGACTGTACAGGATGCAGCTCAGGAATCTACATATTTAGCCATGACTGCAGGTAATTCTATTGCAGATTTCTGATAGGCCACCCTGATATCTGAGACTCACCTTTAGTCTATACCCACAGAGAGTAGCTAAATTTTAAAATTTATTTAATTAATAGACAGTCATGAAAATGATTCAAGCTCTAAAGTGCAAGGTGTGCCTTCTCCATTTACTGAATTAGTTGACCGCCAACCATTAATCTCCAGCAAGGTTTTAACCACTAATTTTAAAATTCTGACCGTTACTTCATCTACCACTTCTCCACATCTCAAACCAGGGCTATGGAGATTAGTATCATTTCCAGGGTTTTCCTCTTTCGTTATAGCTGAATCTGTTGAAGGAGTCAGGTTTGTGAAAAGTGTAAGAAACAACCTTTTGTTATGGGGAAATGGCACTGCTTCTTATAATTTTTAGATCACGGAAAGATGGAAATAAGTAGAAAATATTCAAATTCTACTTTGTTTTGAGGCCAAAGGCATTAATGGCTAGAAATATCCACAAATGAAAGATTCTTATCTGTGGAAAAATTTCCTCTCATATAGATGCGTTTAATTCTTCATCTGTGAAAGTCATGTTGTCCTCTTGGCAGCCTTCAAGCTATGTATTTCAATATTTGATTGGAATTAATAGGTGTAAATCAAAGTGAATTCCAGGAAATTAGAAAATTAGAAGAGGCCTGGCTGGTGTGGCTCAGTGGATGAAGGGCCAGTCTTCAAACCAAAGGGTCCCTGGTTCGATTCCCAGTCAGGTCACATATCTGGGTTTCAGGCCAGGTCCTCAATTGGCAGCTTATGAGAGGCAACCAATTAATGTATACCTCGGGAGATGTTTCTCTCCCTCTCCTTCTCCCTTCCTTCCCCTCTATCTAAAAATAAATAAATAAAATCCTAAAAAATAAGAAAATTAGGAGATACATTTCTAAATCTCATGAAGCACTAACAGGTAGAACATTTGCAATGATAGAAAAGAAATGCTGGCAGATAATGTTATTAATATGTGTGTTCAGAAGACTGAACAATATGACTCAATGGCTTTTGCATCCATCTGGTATACTTTTGTAAGTCACATAATGTACTGGGCAGTCTATTTTAGAAATTTGAGAGTACAACAATTATCCTTTTTTAGAAAACCGGGGGGCTGTAATTCTATCAGATGAACAGAAAATATCATTACACATTTGAAAACATATCATAGGCAAACATTGTACCTGTATTTGAAAAATATTCTCTGTGTGCAGAAAATCTAGATCAAGATGGAAAAAAAGGACAGTGCAAACAAAACCTTACTCATATTTTAATTTAAAATGCACATGGAAATAATTTGATATAAAATCATGTTACTCCATGGGGAGCAAAAAATTAATTCATAGCAAGATGATAAATGATGAAAATATATGCTATTAGTGCCCATTATTATTATAAAGTTAATTAGTGCCCATTATTATTGTAAAGTTAATTCTAGCCTGTTAAAATTCTTTTAACAGGCTAGAATTCAGTGAAGTAGACAAATAAGCAATTAATTCACTGCTTGTGATTTGAGGTAGGGTTAACAGAATTTAGAGCCACCAGTGGATTGCAAATATATGACAATTTTTGTTTATTTAATAAAATGAATTTTTCATTCACTGAAAAAAATAATTCTGCAAAAAAACAAGTAAAAATGTGTATCTAACTTCAACTTTATTATCTCTAATTCAATAAACTCAACTGTTTTGCACAGACTTAAGAAGGTCAAGATCATACAGTCTGGGATGAGCCAAAAGGCCCCATTCCCTGCCAGAATTAATAGCATCTCTTAGGCATGTAAGTTTTCTTCAGTGTATGCCCCAATGGTCATAGAGAAAGGAGGGGTTGAAGGTAAGTAGCATAACAAAACTTTATCACATTTGAATATATTTACAGCACCTGCCTGATAAGAAATACATAGTATATTAGTGTTATCTTTTATACAAAGGACAGCTCACAACATTTATGTCACATATATATAACATACAACTTAGTACAATATTCCCAGGAATGATGGGTGAAAGAAATTGCTCCATCACTGGTCTTTTTAGATGGATATTGAAGAATTGGAGTAAAAAAACACTAATGTTTATTCCATTATGTTTAAAGATAACAAAATGGTTTGAATCCATTTTTAACTTTCTAGATCATTAGTTCAATAATTTTCAATTCATCTTTTCATTTCTGGCTGCATACAACTGGTGTCTCTCTTAGGTTTACTCCAATCTGCCAGCCCAATAGGCTGTAGAGCATGAACACTAACTGAGGAAATCTGGATCAGTACAAGTGCTCATTAGAAAAGAAGATGGAAGAGATCCAAGATGACAGCAGAATAAGTGGAGCTACACTCACCTCCTCCCAGGAACAAACTGGAAGTAAAATGAAATTATAGAACAATTATCCTGAATAACCACTGAAGACTAGCTGAGGAGAGGTGGAGTCACGTAAGGGCTGGCCCACTCCTACAGGTGGTGCCTGAGGCTCCAAAGAGGTATTTCAGCTACACAAGGGGGGGTCCCCCTGACAAATGTGGGTTCTGAACATCAAGTCAGACTCCACAACCCAGAGCACCAGAGCTGGGAAGAGGCATTCATGTAATATCTGGTAGTGAAAAGCAGAGGGGTTTCTGTCTGCCAGGGAGAGACTGGAGTCCACGGGAGACACAGGTACTCTATTAAAAGGGCCAACACACAAAATTTCATTCACAGCTACTCACCCTGTGCTCCAGCAGAGGGAGGGTAGAGTGAATTAACATCACATGAAAAAAGTCTGGGTTTGTGGCCCTGGGGAGAGAACTGAGGGGACAGAAGCTAGGATCCCTGTTTTGAGTCATTCTCCCACACCACAAATGCCATCTTTCTTGGGTGAAGCATCCCCTTCCTGTGGAATCAACCTAGGGGTAAGCAATAGCCACACCCTCTAGAGGTCCTCTAATCCCACCTTGTGGAACTAACACATTATTGAAAAGTACAACCAGAGGCCATTTCAGTGACTGAGCCTACAGGCAGCCAGCAGGTGGAGGCAGGCTGAGGAGGATCTTTGGGTGCCTTGGGATTTTTTATGACCTGCTTCCAGGTCCAGACCTGGTAAAAGCCAGCTTTGGTGTGCAGCTTGGTCTTTCATGTACACACCCAGGACAAGCAGAGACATCCACAAACTGTGGATCACTTGTAGTTCCAAACAGGTTGCCAAGGGTAATTCACAGGCAGCATCTAACACTGGCCTGTATCAGAGTCTGCCTAACAGGCCCAGAACCAACACACCCATTGGTCAGCTTCAGACATCAGAGCAGGATCCAATAAGCTCCACAAACAGCATATCCAAAGGGTGATCTTTGCAGGCCTCAAACACTGCTCAGGCAAATTCTGCTTCATGTGGTCAGCATATGGACAGCAGCTCACATACTGTGGCAGGGGTTGAGCCTGACAGTCAGCCAGCCTGAAGGTCAATCCCATGCATGAACAGACCAGTAGCAATCAAGACTCAATTACAAAAGGGGAGCACACATAACTCACAAAAGTGACACTCCTGGAACACACAGTTCATGTGGTCAATGAGACCACAGCACTAGAACCTACAGGGCTAACCCATAGCAGATCTATCTAATACATGGAAACAAACACAGAGAGGCAGCCAAACAGGGAGACAAAGAAACATGCCCCAAATGAAACAACAGGTGAATTCACCAGAAAAAGAGTTAAGGAAATAGAGGCAAGCAATTTGTCGAGAAGATAGTTCAAAGTAACAGTTACGAGGATGCTTAACAATATGAAAAAAATAGAAACCATGAAAAGGACCAGTCATAAATGAAGACTACAGTATCTAAAATAAAGAATATACTGGAAGGAATAAAAAGTAGTTTGGATGAAGCAGAGGATCAAATCAGCAATTTGGAAGATAAGACAGAAAAAAAAAACATCCAATCAGAGCAGAAAAAGAAAAGAATTTTAAAAATTAAGGATAGTTTAAGGGACCTTTGGGGCAACATGAAATAATAACATCTGCATCATAGGGGAACCATACAGAAAAAAGAAAGAACAAGGGATCAAAAACCTATTTAAGGAAATAATAACCAAAAACTCTCCTAACCTGGTGAAAGAAAAAGACACATAAGTGAAGAAAATGAAGAGAGTCTCAAACAAAATTGACCCCCAAAAGCCAAGACACATTATAATTAAAATGGCAAAGGTTA
>PVKM010022588.1:0-11511 GCA_004027735.1 Carollia perspicillata
GTTACACAATTTAAAAGGTTAAAACTCATTCCTCCACTGTTTCCGCATTTGTTGAGAGTAGTGATAAACAGAGGCCCCGCTCTCCAGGATCTGTAGACCCATCTGTGCCAGGCTGGGAATGGGGTGGGAGAGGGGGGGATTCAGCAATCTTACTTCAGCTCTCAGATGCCTGTATCAAGGCTTCTCCAGACAGGAGCACTCAGCAGCTTTCCGTCATGGAAAGATTCTGATGGCCCAAGTCTTAGCACCCTCCTGATGCCACAAGCAAACTTGGTCCTATTTGGAGTGATGGGAGATTCATTGTCAGTCAGTTCTTCCTGGAGCCCACATTCCTCTGGCCTCCCACATCCTACCCCAGCACCATTCTCAGTCCCACAGAGAGAAGGAACTTTATATTCTAGCCTATGCACACACACCGCCAACTCTGGCCAGCCTGATGCCCCTAACTCTGAATAATCGACTCAAAGCAGGAGGGAAGATATTTCCCACCCAAATTTAGCACAGGATCATTATGGTTCTTAAGTCATCCAACTGTGATTCATTATGTCATTGAGTGTCATATTTCCTTCATGTTGGCGACTGGGAAAAGGTATGATAAATACCATTTTTTATTTTTACTTACAGAATATAATGAATTCCACCGATGACCTATTTTTAAAATCCACCAATTAGATGAAATTGTAAAGTTCGCCATAGTAACAGCTCAGTGTCAGTCGCCCTAGTGAGAACCACACAGCAATAGGAAGCCCTGGCCAATCACAGGGCAGAGTAATGTTACCATCTCATAGCAACCAAGAGATCTGCATGGCAACATCAGTTGCTATATAAAAGAAAAATTAGAAACAATATTCTACTAGGGAGAAATAAAGGTATTAACTGTTAAGTCATACTTGAGTCATGGTTCTAAGGACCTATCCTAAAATATCCACCTAAAAATAACTCAGACAATACCTGTGAGATCCAGGAGTCCTTGCACCAGGGACACTCCACCCACCACCACCTGGAGCCACCAAAGTGAGAGAGAATACGCATAGAACAGACCACTTTTGAATAGAATAGAAAGAGTCCTCAAATACTAGTAACAATCAGGCCTATTTAGAGGGTAAATTACACATAAATCATCACATTTAACCCCGTGAGGGAGGCAGGGCAGAGAGTAGTATCGCTAAATTCTCTTTCTCACCTCCCATCCCAAATTTGTTTCTCCTTAGCTTTCCCATCTTGATGAATGGCAACTCAATTCTTTCCGTTGCTCAGAGCAAAACCTCAGAGGTTATTTTCTTTCTCTCACACTTCATCTAAACCATCAGCAATCCCCGTTATTTCTACTTTCAAGATACATCCAGAATCCAACCACCTCCCTCCACCTCCCACAGCTATACCCTACTCCAAACCTCCCTCATCTCTTGCCTGGAGGTAATAGCCTCCTAATCTATGGTCCTGCTTCCTTGTCTGCCAACAGTTATTCTCAGCACAGCAGCCAGAGTGACCCTTCCTTCCAAAACTCAAGTCTTAGGTTCACAACCCTCTGGTGAATTCTCATCCTCTCTCAGGATAAGAAACCAAGTCCTCACCGTGTCCTACACAACTGCACACAACTTAGCTCCCTCTCATTCCCCTCTGACCCCATCTGCTATTATTGTCTGCTTTTCTCACTTGCTTCAGCCACACTGGTCTCCTCACTCTTCTTCCAACACATCAAGCTCCCTCCTACCCCAGGGCCTTTGCATTAGCTATTTCCTCTGTTTGGAACATTGTCTCCCCAGAAACCCTCATGGCTCACTTCCTTAGTAGTTCCTTCAAGTGTTCACTTTTCTGACTTATTTTAAAAGTGGACCCTTTGTACTCAAACTTTTACCCACAGTCCCTACTGCCCCTTCCTGGCATGGCAGGCACTTAGAACAATGCCTGGAATTAGGGTTAGGCAACTCATATCTGATTATGAGTAAAGGAAGCCCTGTTTTGCCGATAACGTAATCATGCTCCAGAAGCTAAAAGATTTCCTCAGAACATATTAGAGCCCAGACTTGAACTCAGATTTGCCAGTGACTTTCCAAATTGTGTTCTGTCCATTCTACTGTATTTTAGTTTTTTTTTCCCACAACTACCACCTCTTCTAGTAAGTGCCACAAACCCAGCAATTCCCTGGGAAGGGAAGAGGGACTGCTGGGCTGATGGGGTGTAGTAGAAACAGACCTGGAATCAGACAGAGAGGAACTCCGACTCTAGCTCAGATTTGCTGCTTGTGGGCCTTTCGCACATCTCCTCCCTACAGCTCTGTCATCTATAAAATGAAGACAAGAATACTTGACTCACAGAGGATTTTTATTGACTCATAGAAGAGTAAATATTGGGAAAGGGCCTAGTATAGTGCTTGGAACATAGCAAATGCTGAATTATTATTTTAAAAGTGAAACACATAAACAAATGAACTAAAAGGTGGCCAAAATGAGAAGGTAGCCTTCTAACTGGATCACGGTCCTTGCAGAACTGTCCTAATTAATTACATATGTGTTGATTTCTCAGGAGACAACTAAAGTGCAATCCACCCCACCTTCAAAAAGGAGACACATCATACCCCCAAGTTCGAGACAAGTCAGCTGCCTTTCTCTTAAAATAGTATGTCATTTTCTTCTCAACATACTCAGGGACCAAGACCCTCAATCTAATGATACTAAATATGAGATTTAGGCCCAAAGTTTCTCTTCTGATTATTGCAAAACTCTGCCCCATCTCACTAAAATCGTGATTAAGGCCAGTGCCACCTTTGTCTCAGCATCCATGAGTCTTCTGTTAATCTGTGAGTCCACGACACTGTATATATAATCATGATATACATTTCAGGCCATAAATCCTGTTCAAATGCACACGTCTAACCAAGAGTGGGTTAGAAGAGTCTTTTGAAAGGTGAAATCCTAATTTTAAATGACAAAACCAGGGCCCTGCCCCTGCTTCAGATGGTCCATTTAAATTACTCCACACAGCTCTCAGGTGAATTTAGATGGATGCCCTCCAGCCATCGGGAACAGAAAGACAACTGGTGCTTAGGAGAGTTTAGAGCGCAGGTGATAAACACCAGGTGCATGGGCGGAATCCAGCCCTCCACCTTGATTTATCTGGCCCAGCACCTTGTTTCTACCTGGCAGGATCGCCGAGCTCTCACTTAACTGTTCAGGAGTAGTTACATGTACACAGCCCTAAAATTACATTTGGCCCTTTGGAGGCAACCGTGAGGCTCATGTGGCCCCCAGAAAAAATGAGTTTGACCCCCCTGGTTCAGAGAGTTTATTGTGAGGAACTTGGGACAGCTTCAAGCAGTGGGGCCTGTTGTCTGACGACCCCTGGAAAGCAGAGCATAAAGTGTGGAGCTGGGGTTTGGGGACAGGCAAGACTGACCTGCAGGCCCAGCTCAGGCAGTTGACGCCTGGGGTGGGGAGAAGGAGCCCTGTTTGTTTGCTGGAAGACTCCGTAAGCCTTGAGAGAAAAGCATGAAAAAGAGACCTTTGGAACCGAAAGGAGCTTGGGGACGAGGTCAAAGATCCAGATGCCTAAATTCTGCCCGGAGGCCTTGGCTGACAGTTGGAGTGGAAGAATGCTTGCAGACAGGACACAGGATGATGCCTCCCAAACAGCCTCTGAGCCAACTCTAGGGCTCCTCTCCTGTTCCCCAGAGAGAGGTCTGTTAGGGAATAGAAAAGGTAAGTCTGTCCATGCAGGACATTAATGAAAAGAGTGTTAGAAATAAAGTTCACCCTCAGTCAGAGCAGATTAAGTCTGGAGACCACAGGAGTGGCTCCTGCGACAATTACAAAAAAACTTTAATGACTTCCAAGCAGAATCTGCAAGACAAACTGTCCTTAGATGCAGGCATGAGGGGACCAAGCTTTGGAAGGCCCTATGTGGCACCAACACAAAGAAGAAAAAATTGTAAAGAACACATGGATGTCACTCAGGCTTTGGGTCTCAGCTGTGGCACACCGAAACCCTAACCCTAAACATCTGCTCTCCTGCCTTACTCACTTCAGGCCCCAGGGAAACAGTTCTCTGCTTCCTTTGCCTTGCATCCAAATGCCATCACAGATTGTGGGTTTTGTGGCTGCAGACCTCTTGGAGATGAACACTGCTTCACAGTGTGAGTAGGATTGGAGCAGCTACAGCACTTAGGTAAGAGAAGAGGACAATTAACTTGCCCAGTCTTTCCTCTCAGTGTGAATGACATAGATTATTGCATAGCAAAATACCATTTTATAGTTGTGCTAAAAGACAATTTTCTTTTCTTTTTTTCGTGTTTCAATTTGTGGTTCAAAGAATGGCACATATTTTAAAGCTAATTATCTTGACTGAAAACATTTAAATAACTCCATCGATACTTTTGTCTCAGCCTCCACAAATGTTAGGAACTTCTCTGTGAGTGACCCAGGATCCTGCCACAGGAAGGAACAGGACCAGAGCACCAATGGCCCGGATTCTGCTACGCAGGGATTTATTGCCAGCCCATCTATTAGTCAATGCTTGCGTGTTCTCTCTGAGAGGGTGTGGCCTGAAAAGGCCAGGGTTACCAAACATTGAAACCAAAATCAGCATATTTGGCAAACATTTCCTAATACTAACGTAGATGGTACCTTTTGGCTCATCCAACAGACCAACTGAGGAAGCACATTTGAAAGCCAACTTGCTACAGTAGGGGGAACATTTAGAACTTTTACTCTCTTCTTTTCTTGGGGAATGATGCAAAGAGAACCTCCAACCTCTCTCCCCACCTGCTTGCTATTTTTACCCAACGGAGGAACAGCTGATCCTGTGGTCAGAGCTTGACATTCATTGAGCCACATTCCTAAGGATGATGGGGACAATTGAGTCTCCTCAGAGGAGAAACAGGCTGTGGCCTACATCATTAGATTCTTCTAGCGTACGCCCATGCTTCATATCTCCAGATAGTAGGAAAACCAGGAAGGATCTGTCACAAGGGGAGGACCGCCATTCTACTTCTGTCCTCAGTGAGAGGATTTTTAGTCTACTTAGCTGGTTGGATTAGTGACTGGGATCTGTGTCACAGGTCTAGTCACATGCCTATGACTTTATGAGTCTCAAGGCAGAGATTCAGGGTCAGAGAGAGGAGATTACAGGTCCAAATCATGACCCCCAACAAAATGTGCCAGAATTTCTATTTTTTGAAGGTGTATTAGACAAGGTCACCCTGTGGCTATAAGGGAAGACCCAGTAATTCAAATTTTAGATTTACACAGTATGGAAGGTCATTTCCCTCACGTTTCAATCTGAGGCTGGCAAACAACTCTGCCCACACAGTCATTTGGGCCCCAGGCTGACAGCGCCTCTGCCATCTTCAGAATGCTTCCAGGGATGCTCTAGTCCGGCCATCTAGAAGGGGGAAGAACGCACTCCAAGGCTAGAGATTCCTCTTAAGCAAATGGGGTGAAAGTTGCCCATATCAGTTCCTTCCATGTTCCACTAATGAGATCTTAGTCAAAAAACTTCATCTTCTTTAAAGGAGGGTAAGAAATGGGAACATGGATTTGGTAGACAGCTGGCATTCTTTGCCACAATGGAGTTACTGAGTGAGCATTGTAAGAAATTTACAGGCTGCCGTTTTACTCAAAGGTGGACCTTCTATAGGAACATACTAAAATGTTTGTTTATAGCCTGGATAGTTGACTGGCAATAGCTACTCATAAAAAATGTTCAGGCCTAAATCACATCTTATATACAAATTGGTACAGAATTCTCAATCATATATTTTTTCAATTATTTGACCAGATTCAAAGATTTTGGGATAAAAATAAGTAAATACAGATTCGTTTTATAAGCCTCATACAGCCTGTCTTCCAATGGAAGAGGATAATCCACAACCTTAAGATCCCCAAGTTAATGAATTTTATCAGTTATATTGCCCACCATTAAAGCTAATCAACAATGAGTTTATGGCCCATCCTTCATAAAAAGTGAGCTGTGGCCCTTTTAGCTAAGAAACACAGCCTAAAGGATGTATTAGTTTTATTTATTTAAGGTCTTCAATCAATAATCCTAACTTTCTATATTTCTAACTTCTCCAAGTAAGATAATTAGAAAATAATATACCTGGGGCATATAATTCAGTTTCCTCCTAAAAATTGATGAGATTTTTAAAAACTTATGCACTTGACATTGTTTGAGAAACAATGTTTTAAAAAGTTATTTAAGATCATTTCTCTCATTTAAAAGTTGAATACATCATCCTTTAAATTACTCCATGATTTCTTATGTAAGCACTCATGTAGTAAATTCCTTCTGAAATCCTGGGCTGGATATTTTTCTATTTTCAAATGTATATAGTGCATCTTTTTTTCCCCTTACAACAACCATACAATCTATCACCACCCCCTATTTGTTTTAGTTTCTAAGAAGATTAGCACTAAATTTAGTGATTAACTAGAGTAGCTAATTCACTTCTCGTGCTTGAATTCTATGCCCCTGCTTGGTTTATGTTTTAAAGGTCTTTTACTTTGGAATAATTTTAGATGTGCAGAAAAGTTGTAAAATAGTACAAATAGTTCCCATATACCCTTCACTCAATTCCCATAATACTGACACCTTACTTAACCTGTCAAAACTAAGAAATTAACAATGGTGCATTATTATTAACTAAACCACAGATTTTGTTGAGATATCACCAGTTTTCCCACTAATGTCCTTTTTCTATTCCAAGATACCACATTGCATTTAGCCCAGCTTGTTTTAAATGAAAGATGGTGTCATGGTTGAAAAACAGTCCTAAGAAATTTAATGACTAGGAACTAGAAAAACATTTATTTAATATTTGCAAGAGATTTCTTTCTCAAAAAAAAGTAGAGATACTAATTTGTTCTTGGGCAAATTATTCTTTTGTTTGGGGGGAAAAATACAGTTATACAAACGAAAAGCAAATAACCACTTTTTGTTGAAGGCCATGAAATAAACTTAAGTAACTTTCTTTTTTTCTTTTTTTTAACAGTTGTTCAATTACAGTTGTCTCCATTTCCCCCCATTACTCTCCCCTGCTCTACCCACCCCTACCTCCCACTTTGAATTCTCCCCCCTCCCCCCTTGTTTTTGTCCATGTGTCCTTTATACATGCTCTTTGACAACGATGTTCAACATAAACTAAGTGTTCTATTATGCAGTTTAGTTAGGTTAAAGCTATGTATATGCTGGCTTAGTGACTCTAGGTAAGATGGCTATCAAGAGAAAGATGGCAGTTTCCTTTAAATGAGTGAATATTCCCACTGTCAGTTATCCTAAGAAAAGGCAGAAAATGTAGACTTGAAAAGAAAGCCTTAGTTGGGGATGTGGATTCTTCCTTCTCTCCCAGTCTTAGATTTCAAGTAGTGAAGACATGTTCAAGGGAAATCCCAGCAGTGGGAATGAGCTGGCCCTTGCTACCTGGAGACAGGTTGAGCACCTCCAATCTCCTAGATTTGGGCCTTTTAGGCTCTAAGAACAGCCTTGTATTAACAGGAATATCCTCTAGATTGTACTTCCCCTGTGCTAAACTTTCAATCAAGTCTTACCCCAAATTGCAGCCTAGTCTCAGATATGCTATCTGCAGGGAATTAAGGAAAGAGCCTGTGCCAGGCTTAGGGTGAAGCTGCAAAGAGGGAAATAGTAACTTCTCTCCCAGTGGTGCAGGCAGAGTCTGGCTGAGACACGGTTGCTCAACAGCAAGGCTAGAAAAGAAGCTACTGATTCTCTTTCTAAATGCACAGAATTCCTCATTCTCAGGACCTCTGAGAAAATACCTGGGGTGTTTGATGGGGGTAACTTCCCACAGAGCCAAACAGAGACTCAAAGTCATCATAAAGTGGGTATTAAATGTGACTTAATTTTGTGGTCCCAGACTACTAAGGCCTACACATACAAGTTGTGCAAGTGTTTCTGTTCTGGTTTACTTTAACTGTAAACCAGAATTAATTAACGCATTTAAAATGCACTTATTCATTCATTTATATTTATGGAGCACCCACTTTGAGGCAGGCACTGTTCTAGGCACTAGGGATAAAAGAGTAAAAAAAGACAAATCTGACTTCATGAAAAAGTCCTTGCCAGCACAGGATAAAATGCATTGCAAGGGACATTATGTGCCTTCTAAATCCTAATTAAGAGTAGGGAGAATTGTCAATATTTTAATTTTTAAAACCATGATTTAATTTAAATATGGTTTTGCTACATGATAAGGAATCTGATTTGGTTCTTAAAAATTAGGAGGATTGAGTCAATGTAGTTTATCAAGAATATATGGGGAGCATATCTCCACCCTAATATAATTTTCTGAAAAGAAAAACAGCCCTCTTAAGACTCTTGGCTCTTCTGTACACCGACCCCCGTGGAAACCATTGAGATTTCCTCTTGGCTTGTGGCAAAATCTAAATACTATCTGGACCATTCACATCTAAGAAAAAACAGAATAATAAAGTCTTTAGAAACAGTCCAAATGCAGATATTTCTTTTGAAAAACAAGCATTAAGATAGGGCATCTACATCTTCTAATTGCTGTCGCTGACATAGTCTGTTGTAAAAATATAACAGTGAATAGGCAAGGACCAGAAGATTCCTAACTGTCAAACATCAGAGAGATACTATAAATCATCTCTCTGAAAAAAAACATGGCTGTCAGAACCTGTGATCCTGGTTGCAAAGATACCTGTGACTCAGTAATGCTGGTTATGGAAATTGGTGAAAAATTATAAATAAAATACAGTACAACTAATTTCTCAGGTGTTTTTGTTCACAAGTAAAGATCTATTGTACATGAACCAAGTGACAGCACAGCTTTCTTGTGGATGTAAATCTTTAGAGATATGTTCACTCTCATTTACTTTGTCTTTTTACTCTATCAGTCTCAATAACATTATTATTTCTTGCTTTGTTGTTCCTCTCTCCAATCTACCTCACTAGCCCATGCTTATAAATAATTCAGCATCTGTCTGGGCAATTGTTTGCAGTATTATCTTACATGCTGCTACCCAGGAAGAGGAAGAGTACTAATGCTTAAATACGGGAAAATAATGTTCGCAAAGTGATTCTCTCACATGCCTCTGAACTTACACTGAACTTCCTCTTCTAGAAAGTCTGGTTTTATGGACTCAAGCCTGCTGCAAAATTAGAAATAACTAAAATTTGGTAAGAGGGTCTACTCCAGTCAAGTGCACCTACAAAATGACCCACTATGCCCGTAATTCCTGGTGAAGTTGCATCTATTTATATATTCAAAGGAAGCAAGTCAGATCATCTGTACACACTATGGGGGGAGTAGAACAGTTTTTCTCCCAGTAAAATAATGGTGATCAAATGCTGTCCTGTTTTTAATTCATTCCGCTTAATACCAAAATTTTGTATATGTATAGCATGAAAAATCAAGAATGTCAAGAATTTTATGAACACAGAACTCTGAATTAATTCAACTTTCTTCAAACGGAATTTGAGGTAATGATGCTAAAATTTCAAGGACAACTAAGGCAGTTTAGATCTCAGAGCCAGGTATTCAAATTTGAGATTTGTAGTTGAAATCTTGCTAGTCTACTTCCCACACAATGCATTCTACATACCCTTGGAGGTACTGGGAAGTTCATTGTAATTGCAGCAGACATCTAATCTTCTGGTTTCTAAATAGAGTTAAGAAAGACAAACTTTGAAAACAGATTGAAGTACATTTTGGAAGAGTTATACTTACATCTCTCTTGACTGACAATGAGTAAGAGTCCACCTTTTCTAAGTTATGAAAACCCACAGGAATATAGGTCAAGTGTTGACTCAGGGCCTTTTGCACACACTGTTCCCTCTGGTTAGGATGCTGTTTACTTTCCATCCACAGAACTTCAACTTCCAATCGAATTTCAGTTCACCTTTAGGGCCTTGGCTTTTCTTATACCTCAGAAGAGGTTGAGTGCCCCATATGCTCGCATGGTGTTATCTCCAACTCCACTTTTAGTGCTATCACCATTTTTTTCTTTAGTGACTGATTGACATCTTCTTCCCCCAATAAACATAAAGAAGCTGAAAGACACCTGGCTGGTATAGCTCACTGGATTGAGCGCAGGCTGCAAACCAAAGTGTCGCCAGTTTGATTCCCAGTCAGGGCACATGTCTGGGTTGCAGGCCAGGTCCCCAGTGGGGGCCACGTGAGAGGCAACCACACATTGATGTTTCTCTCTCTCTTTCTCCCTCCCTTCCCCTCTCTCTAAAAATAAATGAATAAAATATTTTTTTTTAAAAAAGCTGAAAGACAGCAGACCCATATTTGTCTTGCTCACCATTGACTAGCCATGTTCAAGGGAGTTGTTCAATAGGATTTGAGTGGAGAAATCAGTGCATGTGAGTAAAAATAACAACTATCATTTATACGTTTGTTTACTACATGTCAGGCTCTGTACTGTTTTATATATGAAAATGAATGAATAAACGACTATCAAGATGAGCACCAAGAACATTAAAATCATCTGAACAAACAGTAGATTTAATCTTAAACAAGTTATACATGAAGTCTTGTTGTTTACATAAAATTTAAGGGAAAGTTTCAAAGTTCAGTATTACATGACTTACCTAACCTGCAAACTAGGTACAAACTCAAGTTTTATTGGTGAGAACTGCCGAGAGCAACACTTGGAAAAGACCATCCAGGATGAAACAGTAAAATGCTGACAGGAGCCTGGGAAAAGAGGAGATAAGAGATAGGAAACTCAGGGTAAATGTTTTACTCAGATTCTAAAAGAGGCGTGTGACCCCAAAAGGATTACATACTGATGATGTGTATATCATTATATGAACTGCATTTTTTCACTCAGCACATTTTGACCATTTTATTACATCATTAAATACTCTGCTACAACATCTTTTCAAGTGGCTACAAGAACTAGCGTATATGCTTCCAGCCAAGATAAAAGCGTAGGTAGATATACTTTGCCTCCTTGCACAACCGAAAGAGGAAAACGACGAATTTAAAAACAAAAAATAACCAGAACTGCTAGAATATCAAACTGCATAGAAGTCCAACAACCAAGGATTAAAGAAGAAACATCCATTCAGACTGGTAACAGGGGCAGAGACAGGCAGCTGTGGCAGAGAGGATATGGATTATAATAAGGAATAAAATCACTGATTCCGTAAAAAATAGGACTCAGGGTCTATGGGAAAGTCAGCGTGGCTGACATTCCTACAGCGGTAAACGCTCCTCCAAAGTTAATGCTAGAAATAAACGGTGAGTAACGATAATGATTCCATCTAAAGGAAATCCTGTTGTTCAGGATGCATTTCAGCCACGAAGTCCATTCTTACAGTGCAACTGCATCTCAGATAATGAAACACTACCATAAGAAATAAATAAATAAAAGTACAGTGAGTGAATCTATTGAACTGCTTTGTCTAAGACTGCTACTTGTGATTCCAGGCCTTCTTTCATATCAGCCATTACCTTGAAAAGCTTTTTCTGAAAAGTGATCCCAATCTCAAAAAACAGTAATAGATTCCCAATCTGTAAAAACA
>PVKM010022588.1:11611-21830 GCA_004027735.1 Carollia perspicillata
TAGTTTTTCCTCCCTTTAGCCCACTGCTTCAAGCCACTGGGTATCAAATAGCATAGGCCAAAGCTTCGTGAAATGAATACTGCTTAAACTTGATGAAATGAAGCATTAAGACTCACGCTGTCCTCTCCGTGGAGACTCGGTGAATTCTCCACCAATTCTTTCCAGCAGTGTGGTTCTTGGCTCCCAGGGTTGCTCATTCCTAGCACACTGTACTTATACATCTTTGCTATGGTGCAGATTACTTGAAAACCTTCTTCTTGTATATTTAAGGTAACAGAATCTGAAACATTCACTATATTAATGTCACCCAAATAGCAGAAATTAAATCAGCCAAATAGAGACTCTTCTCCCTGGTAGGTTACAAGAATAAGAATAAGAATAAGAATAAGAATAAAAATAAGAATAAGAATAAAAATAAGAATAAGAATAAGAATAATAATAAGAATAAAAAGAAAATGCAAATGTACAAACATAAAAATACCTTCAACTCCAGGGCTCCTCAAAACAGAGTCCCAGAAAGCTGCCTTGCTACTAAAAGAGCCCAAATGAAAATATTAAAAAAAACAAAAACAGGTTCAGTAGAATAGGATAAAGTTTCAACCTTTGGAGAGTTGGCTCCAGAAAGGATAAACTCCATCCTGGATTTGCTCACAGCATTCTGTTATCTCATAAGCTGGCACAGAAACCAAGGAAGATCTGACCTGGGAATCTCAGGAATGCCATATCTCAGGCTTATGGATGTACTTGTCAGAGAGCCCCACACACATGAAAGTTCTAATGTCACTATCATGATCTCACTGTAGGAAGAGCCAGTGTTAGGTCAGGTGCACATTTGAAATAAAAAAGAAAATGTTTCTCTGGGTTAACAGCATAGACCCGTATGGACCGTGACATCCTTCAACCCAAACAAACATAACCAGTTCAGCAGAGCAGAAAGAGGTCATTTTCCAAACTGGTTGAATTCTAACAAAATTTCCTATAGGACAAGAAGAAACTATGCTGTATTTCCCTGTAAACAAAGTAGAGTGGGCAAGGATGATAACCACTCAGGAGTGAGTCTTGGCATGGAGAGAAATTAAAGAAACATGTAGTGGAGATAAAGGCATTCTTAGAGGTTCCTGGAGGTGAGGTGGTATCTCAGAGAGATACAAAATGAAGGAAACGTTTAGAAAAGAGCAACTTCAGGTCAGGAACACCATGCCTCCACCTGCTCTGTGCAATGCAAACACTCAGTAAACATTTACTGACTTGAATTAACATGCTTCATGGTTCTAAAACACAGTCCAAAGCCTTATTAACTAGTCCATAAAAGCCCCCAGGAAAGAAGGTGATTCTTAACATATGTCCACTTTATATTTGGAGAACCAGAGACATGAAACGGTTAGGTGAATCCTCAGCTCACCCTGTGAGTTAGAGGCAGAGCCTAGATGAGAGCCCAGGTGCACAAACACACACCAGCCACCACTGAACTGGCCAGCCACTGACAAAGCCAACGTTGCTGAGGAGGTAGAAACTCCGAGTTAAGTGGAATTTGAAGTCTAGACTCAGAGAATTTTCAGGTTCCTCAACATTAACTCACCCAACTCTTCCAAAGGCTCACTCAGGAACTTGGAGCTTCCAAGCTCACATGGGAAGTTATGGAGGAAGAACCCTAAGATGCCACAAGGAAGACTAAGAAGTGCCAAGGTCTTACAGCAAGGGCATGAGCTCTGGAGGTGGACAGTTCTGGCTTTGAATCTGTCTTCATCATTCACCAGCTATGACTTGAAGCAATTTACTAACCTCTCCAATATTCAGCTTCCTTATCTATAAAATGAAAATTATAATGACTATATTGTAGAGTTGATGTGGAAATTGAAGATGTCATATAAGCCCCTAATATTAAGGCTAGTCCCCTCAGACAAGGGTTTGATCTCCAAAATATACAAAGAACTCACATGACTCTACTCCAGGAAGACAAACACCCAATTAAAAAATGGGCAAAGAACCTGAACAAACACTTTTCCAAGGAGGACATACAGAGGGCCTGGAGACATATGAGAGGGTGCCATCACTAGCCATAACAGAGATGCAAATTAAAACCACAATGAGTTACTACTTCACAACAGTCAGAATGGCCATCATAAACAAACCAACAAACAACAAGTGTTGGAGAGGATGTGGAGAAAAGGGAGCCCTAAGTGCACTGTTGGTGGGAATGCAGACTGGTGCAACCACTGTGGAAAATAGTACGGAATTTCCTCAGAAAACTAAAAACGGTACTGCCTTTTCACCCGGCAATTCCACTGCTGGGATTATACCCGAAGAATCCCAAAACATCAATTCAAACGAACCCAATGTTCATAGCAGCACAATTTATAATAGCCAAGTGCTGGAACCTAAGTGCCCATTAGTAAATGAATGGATCCAAAAACTGTGGTACATTTACACAATGGAAAACTACACAGCAGAAAGAAAGAAGGAGCTCCTACCCTTTGTGACAGCATGGATGGAACTGGAGAGCATTATGCTAAGTGAAATAAGCCAGGTGGTGAAAGACAAATACCATACGATCTCACCTATAAGTGGAACCTAATCAGCAAAGCAAACAAGCAAGCAAAATATAACCAGAGACACTGAAGTGAAGAACAAACTGACAGTAACCAGAGGGGATGCAGAAGAGGGATAATGGGGGAAAATTGGGGAAGGTCCATCAAGGAACATGTATAAAGGACACATGGACAAAGCCAAAGGGGGTAAGATCAAGGATGGGAGCCAGGGAGGGATGGGATCGGGGGAGTTGTGGGGGAAAATGGAAACAACTGTACTTGAAGAATAATAAAAAATAAAAGAAGTTAAAAAAAAAAGACTGGTCCATAATAGGCATCAGAGATAAACCAACAAACAAAATGTTACAGTAGTGATTCAACTATGAATAGCAGGGCATTATACATTTAGAGGACATGTGAAGGTGAAGGTCTCCACCAACTTAATAAAAGGATATTTACAGTGATTAATAAACACAGGGACAGGGCACTCAATCTGCAGATCACAAGGATAATTTTTCAAGTATGAGAAAAATGCTATCCAGCAGCTCATGAGCAGATGTCACCCTGGAGTAGTGCCCTTGACACAGGGCAGGCTGCCTTTCGCTGTCTTTTCTTCTCTTTTTTGCCCTCAGTTAGGGCTTTTAATATATAGTGTTCATCAAATACACCACATACTGTGTGCTGGTATATTTATATACCATATAGACTGTGATTTTACTACAGACTCCCAAGATTGAGGGAGGATGTCTTATGTACTTAAATTTGCCCAAAGACTTGAGAGTTAAATTACTGAATATTGCAGCCAACAGCAGGATTTGTGACAGAATTGGTTACTGAGAATGCATTTGGGAGGTCCTTACCTTCTAACTAAAAACTCAATTAAACCAACACAGCTTAATGCATTCGGAGTTTTATTTGACAATATAATTGTTGATATTATCTCTGTCCTCGTATCAAAAGGAAACCATCTCTTTTTCACAAGGAACTGATTTAAAGGGAGTTACACTTCTGAGAGAGACATACTACAGAGATCTAGACCTGGGAACCACCAAAACTATAGGTGTTAAATAGTATCAGTGTTGAAAGAACCTCATGGCCTGCTGCTAATCTTGAAATACATTCCATTTATACCTCTCTTGACCCATGATGTCAGTCCAAGTGCCATTTAAAGATTTGTAGTAATATGATTACTATTTAGAACAATTTAAGAATTACCTCCAAGGAACAATCACATGGAGGAAAACAAAAACAAGAACAGAAGATAGTGAAGACAACTGATTCCTGTAACGAGTTAAAAATCCTTGCAGCTTTCTCACTTCTTTAAGTTGATATAAGTCAGAAGACTAGGTTGAGGAAAGCCAGAAAAGCTTTTAAATTAAATTTACTCATGTATGAATTCTTTTAACTTGATCAAAGCTGAACTTTTACAGAGAAGTTTTCTCAACGTAAAGGCAAGCAATTCCACCTTCAAAGACATTTTCATGTGTACTCAACAGCTTTGGTTACACAGTACTCTGTTTTCTTCAAAATTAAATCTAACATTTATAAATTTTGATCAACAATATAGTCCTAGTTTTCCGAAGTTCATGCTTAATCCTAAATGGCCTAAGGGGACACTGTGAAGTTAGGGAAGTTTTTAAGGGCTCCGCTTTCTCTGCTTTTCCCTAAACGTTGAGGTGTCACTAAGTTCCATCTTTTCATCTTCCATCCTCTTCTTATCTTACTTTACAGACTTTCTCTAGGTGAACTTGTCCACTTCTCCTAACATGATGATGACTCCCAACTCTCTACCAGCTGTAAGCTCAGGCCTCTTTCCTGAACTCCAGACTCATATGTCTAAAATGCCTTCTGAACATCTCTGCCAGGATGTCCCATTCTCCAATTCATTACGCAGATTGTGAAACTTTTTTCTACCAAATGTACTTCCCTTTCTCATTTTCCTTACTCATGACAAGATCCATGCAATCACTCAGGCCAGAAGTCTGACAGCACAGTGCTGGAAGAGCACAGGGGAGATTTTTAAGCACAGTAGCAATTGACTGCAGCATAGGAGAGCAAGCAGACATTCCAAGTAGCATCATGCAAATATAGAGACATCAAAATATGAAAGACTGTGGCATGTATATTATTAGTCAGGATAGGATATCCTCTGCTGAGCTCATAAAGAAACTCCATAATCTCAGTAGCTTTTTACTTTTATTAAAAAATAAACCCCTGCCTTTATACTCAATTAATATTTGACAAACTAGGCAAAAACATAGAATGGGATAAAGACAGTCTATTCAATAAATGATGTTGGGAAAATTGGATGGGTACATGCAAATAAAATGAAACTAAACCACCTTCTTACACTATACACAAGAATAAACTCAATATTAATTAAACACTCAAATATAAGATTTGAAATCATTAAACTCCCAGATGAAAACATAGGCAGTAAAATATCAGACATTTCTTGTAGCAGTATTTTTTTCTGATATATCTCCTCAAGCAAGGGAAATGAAAGAAAATATAAACAAATGGGACTGCATCAAACTAAAAAGTTTTTGCACAGCAAAGGAAACATCAACAAAATGATAAGATAACCCAATGAATGGGAGAACATATTCACAAATAATACATCTGAGAAGAGGTTGATATTCAAAATTTATAAAGAACTAAAACAACTCAACACCAAAAAACCAAACAACCCAATTTTAAAAGTGGGCAAAGAACCTGAATAAACACTTCTCCAGAAAGGACATATAGATGGCCAATGGACATATGGAAAGATGCCCAACATCAGTAATCATCAGAGAGATGCGAATTAAAACCACAGTGAGATATCATCTCACACCTGTCAGAATGGCCATCATCAATAAATCAACAAACAGGTGTTGACAGGTGTTGGGGAGGGTGTGGAGAAAAGGGAACTCCGTGACTGTTGGTGGGAATGCAGACTGGTATAGCCACTGTGAAAAACGGCATGGAGTTACCTCAACTATGACTCCATAATACCACTTCTGGGAATATATCCAAAGAAAGCTAAACACTAATTCAAAAGAATATGAACCCCTATGTTTATTGCAGCATTCCTTACAATAGCCAAGATCTGGAAGCAACCTAAGTGCCCGTCAGTAGATGAGTGAATAAAAAAGCTGTGGTATATTTACCTAATGGAAAACTACTCAGCCATAAAAAAAAAGGAAATCTTACTTTTGCAACAGCATGGATGGACCTGGAGAGTATTATGCTAAGTGAAATAAGCCAGTCAGAGAAAGACTAGTACCATATGATTTTACTCATCTTTGGAAGCTAATGAACAAAATAAACTAATGAACAAAATAGAAACAGACTCACAGATACAGAGAATAGATGGATAGCTGTCAGAGCGGGGAGAGGTTTGGGGGCTGGGTGAAAAAGGTGAAGGGATTAAGCAAACAACAAAGCTCGTAGGCACAGAAAACAGTGTGATGATTACTAGAGGGAGAGAGGGGTGTGGGAAGTAGAAGAGGATAAAGGGGGGATAGATGGTGATGGAAGGAGACTTGACTTTGAGTGAACACATAATACAATATACAGATGATACATTTCAGAATGGTGCACCTAAAACTAGTATAATTTTATTAATCAATGTCATCCCGATAAATTCAATAAAAAATTTTAAAAAAATCTGATGCCAATTGGTCAGCTTTACTGCAACAGAAACTGGAGACTGCTGCTTTGATCTTGCAACCCACTGTCTTCAGCTTCTGTACTTCCTGGCTTATAGAAAACAGAGAATGAGCATGAAAAATTCAGACCCCTCTCAGCTTCCTTGAACCAGAAGTGTATATCCCTTTTGCTCACTTTTCTATTATCAAGAATTTGGTCATTCTCAATCTAACTGCAAGAGAAACTGGGAAATATCTTCTCAACTTTCCAGGAAAACGAAATGAGGTAGTGAACACATAGCATGTGTTTCCACCACAATATGTTTAGGAAACTGTTAGAAGACTGGCTTACCTGAAAATCAATGGGGATGGTGGGGGGGAATGTGCGTGGTGGGGAAAGAGGGTAGACTGTGCAAGGAAAGATGAGACTATAGATAAAGCTAAAGCCAGCATAACTACCCAGAAGTACTAGGTGCCATGCTTGGGATAGTGGGATTGTAAAGATCGGAAAAGTGCAAAGACAAGGAAATGTGGTCAATGGAGAATCCTAGAGCACAAACTTCTCAACCTGAGCCACTCCGAGTAAAGGGCCAGCTCCTGCTCCCAGGGCCAGCCTGAGTTTCCTATTGCTATAAGAATCAGTGGAGTGCAGACTGGGGTCTGGAACTGAGCCTAAGTATAAACAAATAAAAAGGCTTGAGATACTGTGTTCACTATCTCTGGACACTGTGTGATCCTTCCTCTCATAGCTCTGTTCCTCTACTTCCCCAACACCACTCCCATCTCAGCCACCCCCTAGCTCCCACTGCAGGCTCGCCTTCCACTTCTCTCTGGTTCAGTCCCACTTTCTTCTTGATGTGGTGAATGAGATTTCTTGCTCCCTTTGCATCTGATGGGGATCCACCTCCAGCAGTATGTATCCCAGCTGATTTCCACTCTGTTTTACACTGAGTCATCTTCTGCCAGTCTTGTCTAGTCAAAAGATAAAATGACAACAATAATGCTAACAGTTACTGAGTATTTAAAACATGCCTGGCAATGTTTAAGCTATATAAATATATATTTGTAAAATACATGTGACCACCATAAATAGATATAGGTGTAGAGCATTTCATTCTCAGACCAATGTCATGTGGTAGGTGTTATTATTGCCTCCAATGTACACACAAAGAAACTGAGGCAAAAGAGGTTAACTTGCCACATTCATACAGATTATAAACAGTCAGATTGGGATTTTAATTCGGGATGTCTGGCCTTTCACCACTATGCTATACTACTAAGTGAAAATGATGGAGACAGGGGAGATACAGACAAGATGGCTTGGTGATCTTTAACAAAATATGTAAGAAGCAGTTGTAATTAGCCCTGAGAAGGCAGAAGAAAGAATCCCCATTGGAGAGAATCGCAAAGGAAGAGGTGCCACCAGTGGGTAAAAAGCCTACAATTATTCACACAAGGGGTATTTGTATTCTTGAAAAAGGACTGTAGAGGATAATGCCTGAATTTTTATCAATGGAATTTCACATGCCCTGGCAGGTGGGTGGCAGGGACATTTAAAACCCCTCGAATTATATCTCCTGCACCCTGCCTCAGAAAAGTCCATTCGTCTTGGCAAAGCCCCTCCCACACATGCACAATGTGCGGTCTCGAGCAGGCTCATGCCTGGACAGCTTGTCAACTCAGCACACAAAATGAGAACTGTTTCTTCAGCCTGCAGCTGGCTAGCCCTTTCAGCTGGTCTCAGCTGCCAGGAGCAACGCAGGCAGCAGGGCCACGCCCCCAGATGAATATTCATGAACCTTGGGCTGAAGATGGGGATTTCAAAGCCTCTGAAGGGATTAAAGAGACCTAGGGACTTCCAGATGGGGAGGCAGAAGGAAGGATAAAGCCTGGTTTCGCCAGGACACGTTGTAGGCAAGGTCAAATTTGTAAAGGGAGCTCATCACTCCTTGTGGTTCATCAAGTTTTTCAATGTCCCTCCATACCAACAACGTGCAGTTACTGGTGCCTCGTTGACAAGCTCTCTTTCTAACACTAGGAAACATGAAAACAACCGAGAGTAAGCTATTAGCCGGGTATTAAGTGCAGGTTTTATAACTTTTACCCAGGTAAACCTCTGTGTTAACACTGTGAACCAGGAGAAGGAAATAGCTGCCAAGAGGGACTGCTAAGTTAATTGGGCTTAAATTCACAACCAGAGTCTAGCAACCATTGCCGCCAGAAGCCTCTCACACTCACTGCATTTCAGAAAAAAAGCCATAGGCTGAACTCTGGGCCTTCTGCAATGTGCTCCCACAGTCCCAGCCCATCCTTATAAAGAAATTCATTCTTGGAATCCTATTTTGACCAACAGGCTAAGACCTGACCCATCCAATTGGAGCTGTGTAGCTATACTCTCATTTGAATTTTTTACCAATCTGTCAGAGCATTTCTGTAATGACTGATCAGAACTCACAGTTTTGACCATTACGGACAGTGCTATTTGGACCAATCAAACTGTGCAAACTAGGAGTCCTCATTTGCATAAAAATGGACCAATCAGGAACCAGGGCAAGCATTTTCTATCCCCTTTTTCTCAGGGGAGTACACTTTCCACTTAAATAGAGGTTATGTTTCCCAGTTTGCAAATTACTCATTTACATAAAGTTTCTCCTCTTTCTGCACCTCAAATTGGGGAACCCTATTGGCATCATATTGGTTATAGCAAACTTTTGTTGACACAAAAGTTTTGTTGAACTTTGGTTCAACACCACCCCTCTCACACACCATCTTATGAAGTATGCTAATTTGTGTGATTTTATGATTAAATCTATGGTTTTTATATGAGTGTCTGTCTATATCATAGACTAGAAACTTTTAAATAAGCTTTAAACACATATACACTTTGATCTTGATGGGACATAATCAGATAATTAACTGCATCTATAAATACTCATATTTGGCTCTATTATTTTTATTAATGGAGAAATTTCCTAGCACACATCGTCTGAAAGAGTGAATAGTACTCAAATGCATTTCATTGATTTATAAGACAAGGCAGGCTTTGGGGGAATGCATTCTCTGTCTTTTGGTGGTGGTGGAGCAATAAGAGGTCACTTTAGAATTCACTTAACAGACATTACTAGAAATTTTGTTGAGTGTGCCTATTCCATCAATCCCTCCATTAGGAGGGATACTTTCCTACAAGTTGGAAATAGAGGAAATAACACTATTGGGGGGACATCAAAGAATAATGAGGAAATAGAGTGTGAAAGCATTTAATTACTTTAAATGAGAGCAGACCCTTCCCCAAGTCCACTTCCACCCCAGAGAACTGAACACAAGTGCAGGTGTAAGGGGAGAACAACTGAGAACAGCAGTGAGACGTTATGGGAAGCAGGACAAGCCCAGACAAAGGACACAAGCAAATGTCCCAGTAATCATGGATTCTGGAAATTATAGTCTAATAAATTTGCCAATAATCTCCAGCAAATTTACAGATTAGGTAGTTAAGCTGGAGGCTACTGAGCACTTAAAAAAAGATGACTGTGAGGAACCAAGAGAGTTCATCAGAAACTGGTCAGACCAAAGTTTATTTCTTTTTTGTTTAGCTTTTTTCTTTTCTTTTTTTATATTGATTATGCCATTACAGTTCTCCCATTTCCCCCCTTCATTCCCCTCCACCCTGCACACCCCCTCCCACCCACACTCCCCCTCTTTAGTTCATGTTCCTGTATCATAAGTTCTTTAGCTTCTACATTTCCCACACTACTCTTGCCCTCTCCCTGTCTATTTTCTCCCCACCGTCTATGCTACTTATTCTCTGTACCTTCTCCCCACCCTCTCCTCCCACTCCCCTGTTGCTAACCTTCCATGTGATCTCCATTTCTGTGGCTCTGCTCCTCTTTTAGGTGACCGCTTAGTCTGCTTTTGTTTTAGGTGTGGATGTTAATAACTGTGAATTTGCTGTCCTTTTACTGTTCATATTTTTATCTTCTTTTTCTTAGGTAAGTCCCTTTAACATTTCATATAGTAAGGGCTTGGTGATGATGAACTCCTTGAACTTGATCTTATCTGAGA
>PVKM010022589.1:0-21729 GCA_004027735.1 Carollia perspicillata
GTCCACTTCTGTCCCCAGTCTGATTTCACTGCTTGGATTGTAAACTCAAGACAATTCTGTGCACTCCAGAAAGCAGCTGGGGTGCTAGGGTGGGACGGAGGCAGTGCAGCTCGGCATCCCTTTCCAGAGGCGCTTGGACTATGTTTTCCGGTGGGCAGAGGGCCCTGGCCTATCTCATTGTTCCCACAAGTGGGGTCACTCTCATACTTAAATATAATGGTACAACCTCTGAGGTGAGCAATATATTCCATATTTAAAGTGCACATACTCTTTGACCTAGAAATTCCACTTTGGGGATTGTTTTTTAGAGGTAAGACATGTAAAAATACCACTGTTTATCATAGCCAAACTGGGGAACAACCTTAATTTCTATGAATGGGATATTCAACTATGGTGCAGTGAAGTACTATACGGTAGATAAGTTTGTGTGCTGATATGGAACAATTCCTCAAGATATTGCTCAATGAAAATTGCAGTACATGGAATGAATGACATGTTTAGTGTTCTTCTGTGTTTTTAAAAAGTCGTATTCATATTTTGCACGCCTATGCATACATTGTTGAGATAGTGCACACACACACAAAACTGATGATAGCAGCTACCTCTGGCATAGGAAAGGCTCACCTTTTCATGGCTATCTTTTTGTTTTGCTTCAATACATTTTTTACTGTGTGCATATATTACCTTCTATGTTGAAGGAAAAACTATTTTAATTTACCTACATTATATTGTGTTATTAGGAAATGTAGGAGTTACATAGGTGACTTTCCTAGTCATTTCCTCCAGGTCCCTAGTGGATTTGTCAGTAACATAACAGGGGACTAGATGGATCTTGGGACTGATCCAGTGACAGTTCTAAGACCACCTCCCTTGTAAACACTGCTCTTAGTCTATGTCTCCTGGTTTTCCAAATTCATGTGGGAGTGGGTTAGGAAAGAATGCACTCATTTTTCTTTCTTTTTTTATCTTTAGAGGGGAAGGGAAGGAGAGAGGGAGAGAAATATCAATGTATGGTTGCTTCTTGTACATCCCCTGCTGGGAACTGGCCTGCAACCCAGGCGTGTGCCCTGATTGGGAATCGAAACACGATCCTTTGGTTCACAGGCCCCGCGCTCAATCCACTGCGCTACACCAGCCAGGGCTGCACTCATTTTTCTTTACTCACACGAAGCCTTTTCGTTCGTCAAGCTGCTCCTCTAGCCTAGGTCAGTTTTACTAAGGACTGCAGTGGTCAAGTGACATGGCAGGGAGAAAAGGACTGAGTTCTGAAGAAAATTTTACATTATGTCTCTGTATCTTGTTCAGATGCTACCAGGAAGTTTCTTTCTGTACGTGAGCAGAGCATCGGTAGGCAGGTATAGAAATCAGTGGCGCTTTCTGAAAATGAGGTAGCTTGGTAGGCTGTCTTTAATTTAGTTTGAATATAAAATGAATTAAAATGGACATGCTCAAGTTATGAGCTTTGCCTCATTGGTGCTATAAAAAGCCCTTTAGCTGGGATGTAATTTGACTCTCCTGTCTGTAATGTTACACAATATTCCTATGGTTACAGAGCCCTAGTAAGTGGAAGCTAATCATTAGTTTGCTAAATGTGGTTCATGGAACAGTTCACAACTCCCAGAGCTGCCAAGTGCTGCTTGTTTAGTGTCATATTCACTCTTCTTGGGTAGAAGTGGGTTTGTTCCTCAGAAAAATGTACAGTAACATTTGTCTCGCATCCAGGAACCACGCAGTTGTGGCAGCTCTCCATGTGTCTTGGTCATGGGCGGGGAAAAGGTCATACTAAGCAGAGTATTTGGGTACCTACACTTACGCGGAAGAAGCCATTAAGGGAATGTGAGATGACAAAGCAAGGAAAGAATTAAAGCTGCCGAGGTTTTGGATATTTTGCTCACTTTTCAGAAATTTGCTGTGATAGAACTCTGTGGAGGCTACTGTTGTGTGGGGCCTAGAGATAAAACCATGCTCTCTGGGTCTTGCTTGTTGTATGTGACATGACAGACTTCATTATTGCCCAGAGTCGCCTGCAAACACATAGATGTGTTGCCTTTAGGAGCCAAATATTGTATGAGCGGGGGCCCTTTCTTCTCTTGTGTTCCATTGTGTCAGGGGAACACACTAAGAGCAGTCGGTGCCAGCTGGATTTGTGCCTTCACCTGGGGATTAAGCCTAAATCCTTAGGCCATTCATGACTATTTGGCTTCCTCCTCCTAGGATGCAAGTGAGTTCTTTCCCAGTGCCCACTTGTGACTCATTCCTCTTTCCAGCTGGAAGGTGTTGGCCCTTTCTTCTTACCCAGAGAGAGACAGTCCAGTGCCCTTTTTCTTGTCCAGAAAGAGACAGTCCACTGTCTGTCTCTACTTGCCTGCTGTATTATTTAGATCTCTTCGGCTCATAAAAAACAAACAAACAAAAACAGAAAACCTGACCTCAAGTGGCTTAAGGAAAAGCACATTTATTGGCTCACATGACTGAAAAGGCATGGTGAGATACAAGGGCTCAAATAACATCATCAAGACCCACTTTTTGTGCTTTTCTCATCTCTGGTTTTGTTGGTCACACTCACTCTCAGGCTCTGTGTGGCACTTGGAGCTGTTGCAAAATCTTCCAGGTGCAAGCCCAGCAGGAAACAGCAGATATCCTTTCCTCTGTCTGCTAGAAAAGCCATGAAGTTCACTGTGATTCAACTGACTTAGGTCTTGGGCCAACCCTGAACCAGTCCAGGGGCCCAGAGAGAAACTGTGCTTTGATTGGTCTGTCCTGAATCTCATTCCCCACCCCTGGAAAGGCAGAGCCTCACCTGAGCACGTGGAGTAGGTGTGAGGAGAGGGTAGCAGTAGCCCAAATGACTCCCTAGTAGCCCAAATGAAAACGGGGTGCTGTGTAGAAAGGAAAGAGAATGGGAGATAGGTAAATTGCTCATCTTTAGTGTGAGGAAGCTGGATTCTTCTTCCAGGGCACTGAAAAGCCTCCACTTCCTGCTGCCTTGCCAGCAGAGGATGGGGTTCCCCTGGTTTGTGAAGCAGGCCATATTCCCCAACATCTGCTTGTTTTTCTTAGCTGTCTGTGTGCAGCTCAGGAAGACTACAAGAATTATCTTTTTAAAAATAGTACACTGTCATTTTAAAATACACTTATTGGTTTAAAAGTCCACATAAGAGACAAAAGACATAATCAGAAGCTGATGTAATTATGGTGGCTCTCATTGCATTTATTGGTTTAAAACAGTTTTTAAAAATATATAAAAATAATGGAATCGGGTCATTCTTTAGAAAATATAACAGCTGTAATTCTCCCAGTATTAGGTTGGAATTTCAAGTTTGGAAGTAGTTTAAATCAAAAAGGAGTGGTGGGATTTACAGGTAGTTAAAGGTTACATCCACAGTTAAAGGCACACAAATCTAATTGAAAACCAAAACAAAACAGAGACACATTTGTTTCAGACTCAGCCTGTGGCTTACTAGTGTTCTGGCCTTGGGTTAAAGATCAAAAAGCGTGAGCCCACAGTCAAAAGCCCAATCCACCAAGAAGTGCTTCAATTCTGTTTTTTCATTGCCTTTTTCTTAAAAGATGAGCAGGTAATCAGATACCCAAGGTACCTTAACATAAAAGATAAAAAGTAAAAAAAACACAAAAATGGACAACCTTAAAAAACAGAAAACATTGAAAAGAAAACTACCATTAATATCCTTAGAGAGATAAGGCAAGATTTTGCATCCTTCAAGCAAGAGCAAGATGCTATTATAAATGGATATTTAAAAAAAACAAATCAAGAACTCTTCGTAATAAAAAAATGTATAGCAGATACAAGATAATAAGAGAAATGCTGCAAAGGTGAGAAAAGGTCCTGTAAAGCTCGTGTGAATGCCCTGTCTCTGACTTCCCCACTGCTAATGCTCTCTCAAAGTCCACATTTTGGGGTGTTCAACAAGGAAAAAGTTTAGAGATACAACAGAAAATAAATTATTGAAATTCAGAACTTCTCAGCAGTTTTTGGCTATAAAAAATAAAAAATAAATAAAAGCAACAGAGTCAAGTCATTGTTTAGACAACATAAAAACCATAGTTCTACCACTCTGACCCAACCACTATTTTAATTTTAGAGTATTTCCTTTCTGCTTTTGTTCATGTGAATTTATCACAAACTCTGAAATCTTGATTTTTCTTTTTTTGCTACATGATTTTAAAATTACTTGATAATTTAGACATTTTCCATATTGCTCAATAGCCACCATTATCCCATAAAAGCAACATTCCATTAAGTAGATATACTATAATTAAGTTAATCATTTTGTATTATTGGACATTTAGGTTCTCTGTTTTTGGATGTTTTTCTACTAGTATATGTTAAACATGTGGGTGGTATGTAACTTTTCTCATGTCTTATTTCCTAAAGATAGATTGTGTAAGGTGGGATTACCAGTTTAAAGGGTATACGTAAACATTTTTATGACCCTTGATACCTATTGCCAAATTGCTTTTCAAAACTGCTGCATTTATTTCCACTACTGCCAGCAGCTTATGAGAGGAAAAGTTTCACTACATTCTTGCCAGCAGTAGACATTTGGATCCTTAAACATTTCCGTAATTTTTAAGAGGTAAAAAATAGGTGTCCTTTTGTTTTAATTTGGATTTCTTTGGTTCGTAGTGAGGCTGAATGCTTTCTGTGTGCTTGATTTTGTAGCTCTGTTTTCTGCTCTGCTTCATGCATTGTCTTTTCTTCATTTTAGACCCCAAAACAGCTTCTGAAACAGAAACGGATATCTGTGCGGAATGGGAGATCAAGACCATCACTAGTGCTTTGAAGACCTACCTAAGGTAGGGACTTTCCATTAGCTGGGCAGAGTGCCAGCTTGTTATCAGGCAATCAGGAAGAAAGCAGTTTTATTTTCAGCCTCCAGAGAGCTGTTGGGTGGGTGTTTGAGATGTGGAAACAGCTTATGTGTGGGTGCAGTTAGCTCAGCTGGCCAATCCGATTGTAAATCATCCATAGTTGATGGGTTGCCATTGTGCAGTGGTGCCATGAGTGATTTAGGAAGCTTTGTTCTTTATAAGAAGCTACTATGACAATTAACCTTTAACAAAACCTACGTTACCGTATTTCCTGAAATCCTTGAATACTCTATTAAGAAAAGAAGGAATCCCATCCCATTCTACTGTGAATGTATGATTATGTACCCTGTGTATTTTGATAGATTTGTGCATTGCAGATTGAATATATTGTTGACATTGATCCTTAAAAAGGAGAACTTAATGGAAGTCCTTTTAGACTCCTTTAGCTTAGATTGGAAAATGTCACTTTATTGGGGAAGAGACTATTTTCCTATAATAATGTATGTGATATCCCTGCTGCCTCCCTACACCTCCCTCAGTTATTAAGAAAGTAGGTAACTGTCTAGTTGCCTGCATCTCAATTTCAGGAATAGATTGAAATTTATGCTGGACTTGAAGGGTAGACACACTATTGTTCTTTACTATAGATCTTACACAGGAAGCTGGGGGTCTGGTCTTAAGCAAAGAGGAGAACTATCATCATAGGTTGCATAAGCATTTTTGTACAGGTGCTGCGACCATTCTCTTGGCTCAAAAGCAAAGTAGGAAAGTCACAAAAAAGGAGTTGGTGATGCAAGTTTTACTGGCTGTTGGAAAATTGATGGAAGGATCTTGAAGTCAGGAAGAAGATGTAATGCAAGTGATGACAAAGAGTTAATTAAGGGATTTGATGAGAGTAAAATAAAAGATGGGCCAAGAATAATGTATAGTCTGTTGAGAAGCTTATAATTTAGACTATCAGAAAAACCTCAAATTTATAGTTTAACATATTCGTTAAATGTTTATACACTTAATAATTTATGACAGTTTACACAAAACCATGTTGTAGAGGTTCACGTGTAGCACTACTTTTTACATGTTGGTGGTGATTTGCTAATAAACAGTAAGTCTAAAATAGCAGGTAAAACTTGATTGTTTCATGCCTAATGTCAGGGGTTCCAGCCCTTTGGCATTCTTGAGCAGAATTCCACAGTGAATTTGCCACAAAAACACCTACAAAAAGTCTCTCATAGTATTTACAGATGAACTGATTGTAATAACAAGGTGCTGGGAAGATGCGAGTTGAACTACAGGTATTTATTTGCAAATGTTTAGCTAGTTGCCTGTTTCTCAGCCATATTTTAAAATGCTCTTGTTGTTGGGTGAGTCACTGCCTAAAGAGGAAACCTCTTGGTTTGTGCTAGACTTTTTTGTATTAGTCGTGACAACAAAACAGTTGTATCCATTTCCTTAAAAAGGAGAGAGAACTAAAATTTCAGGTAAAGTCTCAGGACCTTTCAAAGGGAGAGTAAGTGGAGTTGCTGTTGTTTCCCTGTGTGTCTTTGAGAAATGTAATACAGTTTGATAGTCTCTGGGCTACTATTTAGAGAAAATACGATTGTTTTTAGTAAGCTAACTAGTGTATAACCTTTTATTCTAGAATGCTTCCAGGACCACTCATGATGTACCAATTTCAAAGAAGTTTCATCAAAGCAGCAAGTAAGTTTTCTATTTTGTCACAGTTTTAAGGGGGACGGGAATAGATTTTTCTATTTCAAAGAACAGTCAGTATCCAAAAATAAATATTATCTAATGCTTCATAGTCTGCATGTAAACTACCCCCACACACCCATGAGTTCAACACAGAATAAAAACGAAACCAAATTGGGATTGCCGAGGGCCTTGCTACTACGCTGAAGTTATAGTGCAGGAGAGAAACTGCCGAAGTGTGTTTTTGAGGGTGAGGAGAGGACAGGAAAGCAAGCTTGCCTTTCTAATTTTGATTATTGGAATTCTAACTCCTTGGGTGTTTCCCAGTCCTTAAGTAATATTTTGCAGAATGAATCAAACTTTGCGCATTACCTAAATTGAGTACTGGAAGTGTTTCCCTGAATGTGACACCATTTATATAACTTCTCAGTCTGCTTTCTACCATGACTTCCATTTACAGCTTCTAATCATTCTTCAGCTGTATCATCCAGGTCTCCAGCATCACATTACTGGTATTAAAATACATAAGGATTAGGTGCAAGCTACCCTAAGTATGCTGGAATCTGTCTGCGTGGGGCATGCCTGCTGTAGGGGCAGTGAGATTCTCTGTCAGATTTAAATCTGGCACGAAACCCACAGTGCTGTTACACCCCTAGCCTGTGCCTCTTCCTGCTTTATTTGTGTCTTTGGGGTTTGTTTACCCCGGTAGCTCCTACTGGCCTAATTGAGTAGCAAGAAGTGTTCCGATGGCTCTATCTACTCATAGTTTTCCACTTCAAACAGGGAGGAGAAAGGCATGGGGGAAAGCTAGGAGTGAAGATAGTGTTTATGTGATTTCTTTCCCAGAGAAATTCCAAACCCATAGCAACCATTTTCTAATTAAATCTCAACATCAGTCCTATAAATAGGTGTGGACTACCCTCCTTCTACTTCCCGGAAAAGTGGAGCCACTTACCCAAGTTCAACCAAGAGTCCACGGCAGGCCATGCTTTAGGTTACAGGTTGGCAGAAAGAGTCACGTGTTTACGTGCCGTTTCTTTCTTCGCTACCAGGCTGCTGTCACACATGGTTCGAGAATAACTGGACGTTGCCTTTGATTTCCCTGACACTGTTGTGAGGCATTTTGCTATTTGAGACCCTTGTAATGTTGTTCACTTATGGTTTGTTTATCACTTGCTGAGTGCATGAAGTTCCTTCTTTCCTTGAAATGAAGCCACCACTCTAGGGAGTCAGCCGCTTCCAAGTTTGTTCCTGCTCTGTTCAGCTGACTGGCTCCGTTTCACCACGTCATCATTTTGGCTTGATTTTTTTGACGGGCTTTTTATTTTAAATGAACTCTTTTACAGAAAGCACCACTAAAAGCACTTGTACATATAGTCATTCTAGTCATGAGTACACAGAACAGGATCTTTAACCCTTTGAGAAATCCTCAGTCTGTCCAACTTTCGTTTTCCTTTGATTTTGTCTCGTAAACTGATTTAGCTGTGGCACTGATCAAATGTTACCTCCCTCCTACTTTTGCAGAGCTGGAGAATCAGGAGTCTCGGGTCTCTGAAATCCACAGCCTTGTTCATCGGCTCCCAGAGAAAAACAGGCAGATGTTACAGCTGCTCATGAACCACTTGGCAAAGTAGGTTGAAGAGTGATTGCTGGCCCTTTTCTCACCCCTAGAAAGTTCCTATCTTAGCACTGAAGCTGGTCTCAGTTCTGCTTATGTTTGCCTCTCCCACTATTGCATCAGGTATGCTGGAGGCTTAGGAAAGAAATGTGTGAAATGTTAACTGCAGAGGATAACAGCAGCAAATGCCAGATGGTCTTTGCAAAGTGGGCTGGGAAGGTGCCCCGTGCAACCAGACTGCCAGACAGAGTTTTCAAGGGGGGTTTTCCTCTTGTGATGACCAAGGGCAAGCAGGAGGGTGTTATTTATGGTAAGGTTACCATGCAGACTTTTCTGGAGTTATATGTTCTTGTGACAATCAAGGGGGAACAGGAGTATGTTGTGAGTTTACAGACCTTAGATTTGAAGTAAAGAGGCCTGTGTTCCAGACTTGACTGTGCTCTTAACAAGCCACTTAACCAGCCCTAGACAAGCCACTGACCTCTCAATTTCTTAATTTCTTCACCTGTCAAATATGGCTAGTAGACTCCCTTTCATCTGTAATGCTATTGTTTTTTTAAAGTTACATGTATTAAAGTCTTTGAAGAAGTATAGAGAGTAAAGGGATAATACCCATTTACCCTTTAAGATCATCAAAGCTTTCAGTAGGGGCCTGATTTTCCTGCTGGGAACATTTATGTTCTTGGAATGGTTTTGAATCTTTGTGTGTCTACTGTTGCTCGACCCTTTTCAGAATGATCTTACTGTCTTCCCTTGTTGTATCAGTTATTGGATGTCTGTCTGTTCTAACCTGCTGTTGACTGACGAAATGTTCTTGATTGGAACTGGAGCATAAGAAAAGACAGAGTCTAACCAACTGTTAACCTAAATTGTTAAGCTCTGGATTCCACTGAACTGATGTAAATTTGGACCTTTCCCATACTTGATCATGCCATTAAGTCATTTCCTTGGGATAAGTTGATACTTTGCTGAGGGAGATTATGGTGGTTTGTTTTCATATTTATACCAAAAGCTTGATATTACCTTTTGGAGAGGGAGTACATATGTGACCACAAAGATTTCCACAAGTCTCAGTATGAAGAAAGAAGAATGATTTGCCTGTTGGTGAGAAGCAATTAGGCAGTCAAGGGTTGCTCCATTATTGGTCAAATATCTTTCTTGCCATGCTATGGCAGAACTGCATTGCGATAATTGTGATTTAGTTTTATTTTATTTTTTAAATTAATTAATTTATTTTTAGAGAAAGGGGAAGGGAGGGAGAAAGAGAGGGAGAGAACCATTAATGTGTGTGGTTGCCTGTCATGTGCCTGGGCGTGTGCCCTGAATGGGAATTGAACCAGTGACCTTTTAGGTTCGCAGCCTGGCACTCAGTCCACTGAGTCACACCACCCAGGGTGTGATGTTGTGATTTATAAGAATTAACATGGCCAAATATATATTTTTCATGTATATTTGGTCTTCATCTATAATTCCTGGCTCACAACTTCCTGAACCCTTGGAATTTCCTAAGTGTTGACAGGGCAAAGAGGTGTCTTTTGTTATGGTAATGAGGTGACTTTTGGAACCCACCCTGTGATCAGAAGGTTGGAACTTTCAGTCCTGCAAACCCCCACCTGAGGTTGAATCAGTTGCCAATGGCCAATGTTGTGACTGTGAGGAAGACTGTAAAACCCGAGAGGGTGGGGGTTGGAGAGCTTTGGGCTGGTGATCACGTGGAGATGTGGGAGAGTGGCGCCCTGGAGGAGGCATGAGGCTCTGCACTCCTTCTCTACACCTCACCCTGTGCATCTCTTTCATTTGGCTCCTCCTGTGTTGTATCCTTTTAAAATAAAAGAGACTAGTGATCTGGTGAGTAACATGTTCCTCAGAGTTCTGCGAGGCTTTCTAGTAAACTAATAGAACCCAAGGAGGGTGTTCGGGTAGTTCTGATCGTACGGTCAGTAAGTCAAAAGTAGAAGTGACAACCTGGATTTGGGATTGGCATTCTGAGTTTAGGGGGTTGTTGGAACCTCCGATCAGTGGCCAGTCATTCAAAAGCATAGGAACCTGAGCTTGCATCTGGCCCATCTGAAGTTCGTGTGTGAGCATGCACGTGTGTGTGTGTTTAGGGGGGGGGACAGTCTTGTGGTACTAAACCTGTGGACTCTGATGCTGTCTGCTGGTCAACAGAAGTGAGTTGAAGTCTCGGACAGTTTGCTGGTATCCTGAAAATTGTTTGTTGGTTTGGGGACCCTGCCCTCCGAACACAGATATTAAGTCTGGGAACCCAATTTATCCATATTCAGAAACAAAGCAAAGCAGAGAATGTGCAGTTTTGCAAGGAGAATCCTGATGAAGTGTGTTTGAAATAATGGGAACTGGGCTTTAAAAAGTAACTCCAGATGCTCTGAGATGACAGTTTGATGCCTATTCCATCAACCCAGTCAGGCACTTTTTAAACAGAAAAGCCAGATCTTAGTTGCAGACCTTTGTGCACTTGAAGGGCCTGCACCAAAACAGAGGAAGTTGCGGATACATGGTGCAGCCAGGCATGTGTGGGATGCTTCTGACTGCTTTGTGGTCACTGGGTCTTATGAAGCCCTCCAAGCCTGCTGGGAGCAACTGGCTGAGATGGTTTAGGAGCCGGCTGAAAGCAGTTGGGCTTTTTAAGCTGCGCAGTTGTGATGAGATCTTAATCGCACCGAGAAACAAAGAGTAAATGGTGAACGAGCAGAGCCAGTGCTGAATCTTACCATTTTAAAAATACCCTGAGGATTATTAGGAATCTTTAAAGAAAAAAACCCAACCCTTAAGGTCAATCTCGAACAGTTGAGTCTGTTCATCTCAGCTGAACCATCTCCTGCGGGATGGTTTACTTCCTCCCTCTCGTTCCACTCTCTGCTTGCCCAACCCCGTTAAATCCAGTTCATCTTTGTCCCAAACTCAAGGAATCGTACAGTTGGACTATGCAAGTTACAGCTATGACCTTGACTTTTTCCTTCTAACCAATTTTGTTGCTAGATTTATTTATTTTATAGCATTTCTGGAGCATTATACATTGTTTTTGATGCTTGTCATGGATTGTCTTTGAGGTTCTATGAGATTGTTATATGACATTTCCTTATTCATTTAACCATTAAGAAATCTACGTATAGACAAGCTCTCGTGCCTGTAACATGAGTCTGTCAGAGCTGATGTTAGAACGCACTTCAGTGCTCTGCGTGCTGTGTTCCCTGTGTTCCTTGGTCTCTGGATTCTCTAGATTTAAAGTGTCATGGAGAAGATGGGTGTGAGTGAGCACTGCTGAATCCAGTAAGGAGTATTTATTTAGGTCTGAAAAAATTCTTTGACTCCCAGGGGACTCTATATGCTCATTTACAGCACTGTTCTAATTTCAAAGAAAGCAGTAAGGGAAAGTTAACTTGGGACAAGGGGTTGGTTTATCTATTTCAATCCAGTTTTCTCAGGTTCAGACTTACCCTAGGATATGCCTGAACTATTGTTACTCTGGTCCACTTACTTAATGTTCAGCTTCCTTCCTAAGTTTTGGTTTCAGGGCTGGTTCTGCTGGAAAGCCCAGTGTTTACTTCTTTCATTACCTACTGTGCTTGCCCTGTGTATCACAAATGGCAGGTTCAAAGGGAAGACATTTTTGTATTGTGTATTTTTTAAAGTATTCTTTTCAAACACTTTCCAAAATCGATTTCTTTTATCTGTGGACGGAGAGTTAAGACATTTTAGATTTAATCTCAAGAAGATAGGCATTCAGAGGGGGAAAAAAATCTTAAGGGGGAAGGGATGAAAACTTCAAACCTAGAAGTAAATATGATCACTAGGGTACATCCAAATCACAGAGCTCTTGGATTTGTTTCAGACCTCAGAGAGAACATGAAAATTATAGGCAACTATGCACATATTTTTGTTGTTCCAGCTCAGATCTACTCTGATAATTAGATGTTTTCTATCTGGGTCCTGGAATCTAGTATACAGTGTGTAGTCATGGGCTGCAAAGCTCAGTTAGGCTCGCCTGGGGTGTTTGTTTACATCCGCGCTGCTGGGCCCCACCCCTGGTCAACTAAAGTGGGCGCACCTGGGGCTCTGCACCGCTGGCTTTTCCCCAGGTCATTAGGATGCAGACAGTCGTTTGAGAAACACTGGCCTAGAGAATGGCCCGTATGCAGGGATTTTCAATGAGAGAGAAATGATATTGAGGGGAATGGATTGGGATTTAGAAGGTATTAGGAACAGGAAGAAGGTCAAAGCAGTGAGTTCAAAAAGGAGATTTTTTAATTGTAAAATAATTATTAAATTACTAAAACACATCCAGTTTTGATTTCCCATGTCTTTACAATTCGACCTTGCATTAAATTGAGTGTTCAGCAAATCACTATTTTAAATCAAGCATAAAGCATTTTGATTAATAAAGAAAATTGTCCCTGGCTAGCTGTGGGACCTTATAGAAACCATTCAACCTCTTTTGATCCTCAATTTCCTGCGTTCCCTTCCAGTCAGGTGATTTTGCGTTTTTATCATTTGGGAGGGGGAGTCAAGACGAGGGGATGTAGAGAAAATACTTCCTGGTCTTATAATTGTAGAAGGAAATAAGAGTAGATGAGTAATAAAGACTAATTTCATGGTAGTTGCCCGGTGTTTACATAGTATGATGACTCCAAGTATGTTGTATATCTCCACACATACCATTCATAGTGGCTCACTGTAACTTTATTACAGTGTTTATGCTGCGTGGGAGGATTTCAAAAGACTCTCCATATATCAGGAGTGGCTATTAAAAATACCTTTTCACAGCTGGCTTTCTCAAAACATGTATTGAGAAATAAAACTTAGTCTCTTTACTTTTTTGAAGCAACTGCTCCTTTATTACTAGGTTATCGTTGGAGAGGCAGAGTCCTTTTCTTGCTTTTCCAAAGAGGTATTGTATTATTTAAGATGCTTTGGGCTGCAAGAAACAGAAAGTACACTTCAAAAGAACTTAATAAAGAAATCTATTGTCCCGAGGGCTGGTTAGTTTCTCTGTTCATGGAGTACTCAGGTTATTTCCATGGTCCTGCTCACAGCCAGCCTCTCTGTGTTGGCTAGATCTTCTCAGGGTGGTAAGATGTTGCATTGTATCCTTGCATGTTAATGGTGGTCCAGAGACAGAAAAGGTGTTATTTTTTTTCTTTGAGTCTTTTTTTAAAGATTCGTGATGATACTTTGCCAATAAGTTCTACAACAGATTTCCTATCACATCTCATTGATTTGAATGGTACCACCATGATTTTTTAAAATATATTGTATTGATTATGCCATTATAGTTATCTCATTTCGCCCCCTTCATTCCCCTCTACCCTGCACACTCCCTCCCACCCACACTCCCCCACTTTAGTTCATGTCCATGGGTCATAAGTCCTTTAGCTTCTACATTTCCCACACTACTCTTCCCCTCTCCCTGTCTATTTTCTCCCCACCGTCTATGCTACTTATTCTCTGTACCCTCTCCCTGCCCTCCTCCTCCCATTCCCCTGTTGCTAACCTTCCATGTGATCTTCATTTCTGTGGCTCTGCTCCTGTTTTAGGTGTCTGTTTAGTCTGCTTTTGCTTTAGGTGTGGATGTTAATAACTGTGAGTTTGCTGTCCTTTTACTGTTCATATTTTTTATCTTCTTTTTCTTAGATAAGTCCCTTTAACATTTCATACAGTAAGGGCTTGGTGATGATGAACTCCTTGAACTTGACCTTATCTGAGAAGCACTTTATCTGCCCTTCCATTCTAAACGAAAGCTTTGCTGGATAGAGTAGTCTTGGATGTAAGTCCTTGCCTTTCATGACTTGGAATACTTCTTTCCAGCCCCTTCTTGCCTGTAAGGTCTCTTTTGAGAAATCAGCTGACAGTCTGATGGGAACTCCTTTGTAGGTGACAGTCCCTTATCTCTTGGTGCTTCTAGAATTCTCACCTTTATTTTAATCTTGGCTAATGTAATTATAATGTTCCTTGGTGTGTTCCTCCTTGGGTCCAACTTCTTTGGGACTCTCTGAGCTTCCTGGACTTCCTAGAAGTCTATTTCCTTTGCCAGATTGGGGAAGTTCTTTATTATTCGTTCAAATAAGTTTTCCACTTGTTGCTCTTCCTCTTCCTCTTCTAGTACTCCTATAATTCAGATGTTGGAACATTTAAAGACGTCCTGGAGGTTCCTGAGCCTCTCCTCATTTTTTTGAATTCTTGTTTCTTCATTCCGTTCTGGTTGAGTGTTTATTTCTTCCTTCTGGTCCACTCCATTGATTTGAGTCCCAGTTTCCTTCCCATCCGTATTGGTTCCCTGTGTATTTTCCTTCATTTCACTTAGCATCGCCTTCCTTTGTTCATCTAATTTGCGACCAAAAGCAACCAATTCTGTGAGCATCCTGCTCACCAGTGTTTTGAACTGTGTATCTGATAGGTTGGCTATCTCTTGGTTGCTTAAAAGTATTGGCTCTGGAGCTCTGAGCTGTTCTGTTTGAGTCATTTTTGGTCAGGTGGCGCCTGTTATGTGTGGGTGGTGGAGCCTTAGGTGTTTACCAGAGCGGGGCAACCCAGAGGCTGGGTTGTGATGCCATCTGTGGGGACAGGGTCAGAGAGGGAACAATGGTGCCTGTTCCCAGCTCTGTGGAATTTGCGTCCCCTCCGCTGCCTCACACATGCAAACTGGGCCCCACTGGTGCTGGTTTCCAGGTGGGCGGGCCTATGCACACTCCAGGACCCTGTGAGTCTCTGCAACAGCCTTTTCTGTGTGGCTGGGAGCCTCTCCTGGCACCTTTTCAGTCGGTGTTTTTAGGTTTTATTTCCTGTTGCTGGGGCCCTGGGCTGTGTTGGCCTGTCTCACTGCCTGCTCTTGCCTAGTTTATCTGCATGCGAATGTGTGTCTGAGGTCGGCCCACAGCCCTGCGTGCCCTACGTGCTCTGCTCGTCTCCTCCCCACGTCTGGGGTCTGCAAGCTCCGTACCACCTCCGCTCCCTGGTGCTCCCAGGTCTGGCAGCCACTGCATTTTCCTGCCACGTTCCCTCTCTGCCGGCTGCTGACTTCGCCCCTCATACCGGTCTGGTTGAATGGTTGTCGGACTCCCGTAGTTCAATTTTCTGTGTTCTGGTTGTGTTATTGTTTTTAAATATTTGTTGTCCTTAATCTTGGTTGTGTGAGGAGGTACAGTGTTTCCATGTAAACCTCCATCTTGGCCCCACCATGATTTTTTATACCAAACAGCATTGACCTGGGCTGCTTGTGGGAGGCACAGATGCCAATGTAAAAGTAGAGGATGCCAATGTAAGCAGTCCATAGTGCCTATTGCAAGTAATCTTGGTGAAATAGCATGTAATAGAGAGCGTTCAGTCTATTGAATGATCTTTGCATGGCGTGGTGTGGTAACTTGATCAGAACATATGGATTTAAAAGGCCAGATTGGGATAGGAGATCAATACATTGCACTGTGGGTACAATATATACTAACATTCCAAGAATTTGGGGAGTGAATGGTGAGAGCGAAAGGAAGAGGGCAAATTTAACTTTCGTCCTGTCATTTCTTGCTGGTTCCTTATTATTGTTTTCATTGCCCAGTGGTCATACAAGTGAGACCTTATGGAAATACAGGGCGGCAGAAAGTAGGTTTGCAGTTGTGAGTATGTGAAACACATAGTTTATTCTTGTGTTATTACTTATTAATTATTGTATTATTTTCCATACAAACCACTTTAAACTACTTTTGCCGCACCCCGTATTTAGACTCCATCGTCATAAGTTACCAAGGGCTGAGCACCTAGAACCTTGGCTGTTTTCCCCTTCCTGAGTACTTCCGGGCATTCCTGCAAATCAGGAAGGATGTGTCCATATTTCCTTCGTGATCTAGAAGCAGAGTGAATTGGGGTCATGTACAAATGCCTGTGGTTATAAATGCAACTGTTGGTGGGCCTTGGCACCAAGGGGGATGGGCCCTGGTGGGTAACTAAGCATTCCTCGAAGAAGTTCTTAAGAAAAGGGCCAAAATAAAAGGAAGTTGGCATGAATACTTGGCATTAATTTATATCTTATAGATACTCTAATGTTCTTTCTTCCTCCGTCCCAAGTCTAGACGATAAATTTTTGCTTAGTGAAGAACTGTAGAACACATGAGAAGAGCTAGTTATTTCCTTGTCGTCAAGACTAGTCCAAATAAAATAGCTGTGGAATTTTACAAAGCACATTTAAAAGAAAACAGTACTTTTGAGATGATGGCTTTCTAAGATGGAAAGCTCCTGCGAGCTTCTCTGGCAGCCTTCCCTCAGCCATACTCCCTGGCTTCTGAACCTTTCTTCTCTCTAGTAACCACTGGGCTCCCACTGCTGCCGGTACAGAATTCTTGGTTGCTGGTCCACTGGTGGTGTGGCCTCATACCCCGACATTGACCACATTTTCCTGTCCCATTTGGCTTCTGCCTTACTGACTGTTATCCTGAACTGACAATTTGGGTGATTTTAACCCCTAACTACCTCTCGAATCCACCCACTTTTCTCCATCTCCATCAGTACCCCCCCAGTTCACACTGTCATCATCTCCTTTCCAGACTGTGTACAAAGGCTTCCTCCCGGCTTGCTCTGGCTGGTGGAGCCCTGGCTCCCCTCCAGTCCACAGAATGTTTGCTTTGCAGCTGGGGAACTTGGAAACACTGCAGATCTCAACACGTGATTCCCCTGTTTAAAAAAATCTTCAAAGCCTGCTTTCCCATCACTCTTAAGATAAAACTCTGGATATGGCCTCTGAAGCCTGGTCTGGGCTAGACCCTGTCAGCTTTTGCAACTTCACCTTGTGTCCCTCATGATCACCATCGCATCCCTACTGCATGGCACACAGTGGACACTTAACAAATATTTGTTGGGTAGAAGCATGATAGTCCTTGGACCATTCCTCAAATGTCCTCTTTCTTCCTCTTTTTGCCTTTCACAGCTCCTTTTCCTCTGTTTGGAATAGTCCCTCTCCAGCCTCTTCTGCCAAAATGTGTCTCGTTCTTTAGCCTCAGCTCAGATGGCACTGCCTGCAAGAATCCTTTCTGCCTCTAGTGTCCTCTCACTTTCCTGAACTCCCATAGCCTTGGTTTATTCCTCCCTTTTAGCGTGTATCACGTTCCACCTTATGGGACATGACCGGGTGTGTATCTTCTCACTCCTAGTGGGTCATAGGCTCCCAGGGGACAGGCAGTCTTTCATCTTTTATCTGTTTCTCACCTAGAGGTTGCAAACAAGGGCCTCTAGCCAGAGCAGCCCACACATGTGTTCTCTTTGGTATTGGTGTCCCACACATTGCTGTTTTTAAAATTTGGACACATTTCCAATGTTTGTAATGGGGGTACTATTACTAGAAAAAAAATCAGATCTCCTTGCTAATAATTGTCTGGAACTGAATGGAGATCACACTCCACCCCCCTGAGCTAAACAGTCCCTTTTGTCTCTTGTGCCTGGCCCACTTCTTTCATGCCCCCTACCTGCCTGCCTGGCCATGGTGTATGCATTTGGGTTTCAGCCCTTGGCCTGTTTGCTAATCCAAAAAGAGGGGCTAGGTATTTGATGATTACACAAATGAATATGCAGAAATGGGCTGGGAGAATTACTTCCCTGACCAGCTGTTTTTCCCTTGAAAGATTTATTATTTATGATAGATTGGAGGTCTCTGGAAGAAGTGAGAGATACTGCTACCAGGTCTGTTTATGTGTATAGGCGGGGAGGAGAGTGTATTTTTTTAAGAATGGGATTCTCAAAGGACCTTTTCTAGTTATTTTTGGCAGAGCTAAAGGAAAATCTATTTAAAGGGACACTGCACGGAGGACAACCACATGTTTAAGAGCTGAGAGGTAACTTAGCACTTTAAATTAATGGAAATGTGGAAGAGGAAATCAGAGCTCAGCCCTTATTTCGCCTCCTGCCAGGTCTTCACTTACTCTCAGCCCAGGAATTTCTCTGTTCTGTGACCTTCCAACCTTCAGGGTTAGGGGAAGGAAAGATACAAGTTCAGTTTAAATTTTTGGCTTTAAAAAAGAAATCAACAAAATTTCTGAATTCAAGGAACTAAATCTTTCACATCATAAGAAACGCCCATTCTAAAAAGGGGAAATGCTTGGCTTCAAGCTGTTAGTAACGCTCAGCAGCCTTAGAGCTCCTTTGATTTGGGTTCTTGTTTGTTTTGAGTTGTCCCACTCTGTTTGGCTTAATTTTTTTTCAGTGACTTTTCTGTTTTCCGATGCACCTCTTCGTCTTCTGAACTTAAGGAGCCACCCATTGAGTTCCCCCTCAAATTCAGGACGGACTGAGGAGGAGGAGGACGCAGTCTTTTCCTTTCTGTGCAGCTGCTGCCATTTATTCGGGATATTAGAAAAGCCAGAGTATTGACAAACATGGTCACCACTGAGCTTCTTCTTTGCCCACCCTTAGCAGAGCCCGATTTCTCTTTTCCATTTCTGATTTTATGTGAGTCCTCTCTCTCTTTCACTTGAGTTTAGCTAAAGTTTGTCTATTTATTTGTCTTTCAAAAAAAGCAGCTCTCAGTTTCATTGATCTTTTCTGCTGTGTTTTAAGTTGTTACTTCATTTATTTTTTTCTCTGATGAGCCAGATTTTTTATGCATTGGCCCCAGGAGTGGTTTCATTAAACATCTCTTTCTGGCTGAGCAGCAGTTTCTAACTGATTCTAACACTCACACTGTTTCAGACACAGAAGCCCTCTCGTGCTGCATTCTCTTTTCATTGATTGGTGAACATTATCTGTGATACTTATGTTATTACACTGACTGGTTTCCCAACCAGTTCTTCACAATGTTGGGGCTCGAGTGTGGCAGTTGCAGCGAGGCAGCCGGCTAGGTAGTTGCAGTTCAATTGTAGGGCTGAGAACATAGTGATTAAGAGAGAACATTCTGGAACCAGGTCGCCTGGTTTTGCTCTCATTTCTGAAACCTTGCGTGAATTATTTCACTTCTTTTTGCCCGAGTTTCCTCATTTGAAAAGGAGATATAATAATTATATCAGAACCCTTTAAAGTAGTGTGTTAGATTTTCTTGGCTTCCCTGTGTCTTTCAGCCACCACTGATTACAGTGACTAGTTTTGTCATCTCCAACTGCCTTCATGTAGGTGCAGCCAGGTGGCCTGTAGCCTTGTGACCATACTACGTGCCTCCTGCCTTTTACCTCCTGCGTGACACCAAGTGCTGTTCACACATGTACAACCTAGAAGCAAGGGGCCATTTACAAAACTGCAGAGGGAAACCTTTGATTAATGGGAGTGGAAACTGGGCATCCTAAAGAGCAGTCATTAGACAGCCTCCCGGAAGATGGTCTCAGTAGACTGAGCTGGTATCGATCCATGCACTAGGCAGTGGCTCGCTTCTCTGCCTCGTTCCCCTGAGAACTCCATAGTAAAGGCTTATCTATCATCTAAGCCTTGACCCCTCAACTCTCTTCTTTCTGGGAAACCTAAAGACCTTAATAATACCTGTTCTCTCAGAGTTGTTGTGAGAATTACATCAATCAATCCACATAAAGATCTCAGGAGAGTGTCTGACATGTAGCACACCCCCCCTAAATGTAAGCCTTTACAATCCGAGAATACAGGGGGTGATGGAAGGGGGATCGTGAAGCTGCGCTTTAACATGAAGGAAGACGGGGGACTTGTTCAAAAGATTACACTGAAACAATCATTCTTACCGATGGGATGGGGCTTTCTTTACAGTTCTGTTATTGGCAAGCAAAATCCTTAGGGCTAGATCTTGAAAACATAATACACACAGCTTTATCCACTTGGGAGATTTTTGTGTGTGCAAGTATTTACTTTTGCTTTGCTTTTGTTTTCTTAACAATGTGTGTGTGTGTGGCCCAAAGGGCAGAGCATCCATCTCCCCTTCCTAGCAAAGGTTGAGCCAGTACAGGGTCACCTGGGAGGAAGAGCTATTAAAATCTGCTCTTGGATCATGTCTTATACCAAGCCTCACACTTCCTTGGGAGTATTCTGGACTCTTCGAGATCCGGATGCCCTGTGGAGCAAGGCACCTGTTTGAAAGCACAAGCTGTGTGGGGCCGGTCTCCGTGGGAAGTTAGCAGCTACCTATCCTCACCCTCCTGCTTCTTGGTGTCACGAGGCTGATTTCATCTGAGAAGTAGCTCTCTTTGTTACAGTTTAATAACTCTTAATTTCCTGGAGGGGGACGACGTATTGTATCTTGAAGACTCATCTTCGTGTGCACAGTCTGGAAATTTCCACTCATCTTTGTGGTCTTCAAAATGTTTCTTTTTGTGAGAGTGTCTGACTTTACCTCTTTCTTACTCAGTTTGACTGCTCTCTCAGATGCCATTCCCAGATAAAACGTTACCATCTGCTGTGAAAACAGTCCTCTCTGCCTCCAGTGACCCCTTTGTTCAGTCCTCACATGGATTTCCCTCCCTGAGTTACTGCAGTCTGTGTGGAAGTATTAGTCTACACTCTAAGGAAATATATGCATGTACTCATCTTTCTGTCTTGGTGGACACTTTTGTAGTTTAACTCGAGAGGGTTTGAAGAAGTATTCAGGTGATTTGAATTTTGGATTGGTCCATTCTGCTTTCTCTCATGTATAGTATTGTTTTTCTTTAAGCACTTTAGCATACCTATGTAGTGTTTCCAGTTTGGTATTCTAAGAGTAAATCATTATTTCTCGGTTCTGTGCAGTAGGTGGTGGAGGAACCCAGTTTTGGCCCGTTGGTAAGCAGGTCTTCCTATGCACTAGAGGTGTGCAGGATTTGATAGAATAGGATCACTTGTTTGTTTAAAGTCAGACTTTCAGTGAGAAAATGGGGGTACCCTAGGCCTCATAAACAGTTGGTATATTAGGTCTTTGGTTGTAAGCAACAGAAGTCAACTGTAGCTATTTAAAAAAGAAGGAAATTTATTAAAAATCTTCTGGGTCAGTACATAATTGAAAGTAGAGTTGAACTATCAGACATTGGAAAGCAACCTCAAGAGCCTGATGTATCTGCCACATCCCTTTGCCATTCACTCGTCTCTTCTAGATGATTGTCTCATATCTTGCTTCCTATTTCACAAGAGAAAGTTGACATGCAATCAAGAGAACTTGCTTGAGCCATATTCATTCCACATCCATCCCCACACCTGTGCCCATGTTTCTGCCCTCCCTCCTCGGGTGACAGAGGAACAGCGGCCAGGGCTCCACCTGTAGGCAGCTCCTCCCTCGGGGCACCAGAGCCCATCCTTACTGCACCCACTCTCTCTCCTCCATCGTTAACTTTGTTGTCTCTGCTGAATCTTTTCCATCCACACGTGTTGTACTTTCTGTGGTCCTTTGTAAATAAAAAACAAAACCAATAAAACAAAGAACTTTCTCAGTCTTGCATCCCCTGCTAGACACCATCTCTTTATCTCGTTTCTTCGAGTTCTTCCCAGCAGAATGTCTGATAATAGTTGTCTGGGTTGCTGTTCCCCAATCCTCTCTTGAACGTCCTCCACTTAGGCTTTTGCACCCTCTGTGCCACTCACATACAGAAATGCCTCTGTAAGTGGGTGTTGTTAAATCAGTTTCAGACTGCCCTGCCCTGTTGTTCTGAAGGGTTTAACACAGTTTCTCACTCCCT
>PVKM010022590.1:0-21696 GCA_004027735.1 Carollia perspicillata
TACTATGTCAAGTGCTAGGGGTAATTAATTACTCCTAGCCTCTTTCTTGGAGGTCATTGCCACTGAATTAGGAGAAAAATATACTCAAAAATGAAACCATAATGTAGGAAAGGGTATTATGTCACTGTCCTTAAAAATATCAAGTTCTATATTTAGATTGGCATATAGTAATTTTAAAATCACATGAGCATTTTATTAAAGAAAATGTTTCTTTTTCTTAAAAACAAAATCATTCATACAGTATTCTGAGGAAAGAAAACAAAAGAAAAACTATTTCCTTATACTGAGCATCTGTCGTTGTTTTGTGTGCTTGTCACATTTTATATAATATTCCATTCTTACATGAAAATAACAAACAGTCAGATAAATATAATATATACATCCTGGTTTACAGGTGAGGAAACAGAGATCAATATCAAATAGAGAGATCAAGGCCACAAATTATTATGTGGCATCGCAGGTTTTCTTTTTTACAATGTATCACATTTCAAACTAAATAGTCACCACTCGATTACTTTTCTGGTTTGACTCTCTACTGTCAATGACTAGGAACCTTAATTATATTTATATATTCTGCTATGACTGTTACTCCTACTGGCAGTTTTTCTTTGTTTCCATTCCATTCCATTATTTGTTTGTTCTCCCACTGCCACCGATTCTATTACTACCACCAGGAACTCAACACAAACACACCAACACAAAGCAAGCAACCACAGCTATTTATTGAGCATTCAGTGAATTTCAGGAATACGCTGTGTTTACACCCATCTCCTATAATCCACATAATACTGCTATGTCAAGTATAAATTAATAAACATGAGTCAGAGAGACCTAGGTTAGAATCCCAGCTGCGCTGCATATTTCTGTTCTTGCTTTGTAAATTATTACTTTTAAATAACATAAAATTATATAAGAAAGTTTGCTTATAAAATACACATAATTTCATCATTCAGAAATATTAATTTTTACATTCTACTGTGTTTATTAATTTTTCCTAGTATGTTTGTTTTACATAATGAGAATCTTGTAAATGTAAAGCAAATTCTTGTATCTGTACATATTTTTTATTGTTTTCTCAGGGTAAATTCTTAGAAGTATAAATATTAGATTACTGTTATAGAAATGTAAGTTCCTTTTAATATTTCCAAACTTCCTTGTAATATGGTTTTACCTAAATTTATTTCTTAGTAATTCTTTATCCATATATACCTGCCTATGTAATCATTTCATGTTATCAGATTAATTAATAAAACTGTACTTTGTGTTTTTTATTTAGCATTTCTTCAAATATTAATAAGTTTCAATATGATTTAGTGAGTGTTGGAATCCTGAATTGTTTTCACATTTTATTGTTATAGTATATTATTATTTTCTAATTTTCAAATCATATTCTTGTGAAATTATTAGTATCTTTGCAACATGGACCCTTGTGTTTTTAATACCTTTAAGACAGATCCCAGAGTACATACTAGGTTAGAAAGCACCACACTAATATCTATTTTTTCACATTAATGGTTTGGTGGTAGTGATTTAAATAAAAGAAATACAACTATTTAACCCACAGAAATAATATTTTCATTTTTTAAGTTTATGTTCTTCATTAACAGTATCCTGTTTCATTGTTACTGTCCTTGACCACAGGTGTGAAATCAGATGAATCTTATTGCATTTACAAGTAATAGTTATGTCTGCAATTAATATTTTATTAAGAAAACAATAAAGAAAGAAATAAAATGAATTATCCTGTGAAGGTCAGTATTTACACAAAAGTATTCATTTGCAAGAACCCACATAACAAATCTGTTCCTTTATGTAATTACAAAGTAATTTTACAGTTGAATAAATTTATGTAATTAGCCATCATGGTATAGCATAACAGTGCCTTTATCCAAAGTTGGAGTGATATTTAAACGGAGGATCCTGTTACGTAGTGTATGATAACAGAGTAGCAAATGTTTCTTAATAGTGTTAAAATAATTATATGTAGCACATTGTGGTTTACAAGGTACTTTCACATGTTTTCTCTAGTTTAATCTTCAATCAAACAGTTAATTACTAAAGGTGGGAGTTTTATTTCTAGTAAACAAGTGTAGAAAATGAAGTACAGGAATATTAAAGATATCTTTCCCTGAAGTCACTTGTTACAGAGTTAAAACTAAAACATATCTCTCCTGGTTCCAAGTTGTTTATTTCCCTTACCAAGTACTTTTCCTCTTCATATCTGTGAACAGACCTTATTAACTAAATATTATATTTAGCATAATAATAATAATATTAACTAAATATTAACTAAACACATATCATATATATATATTTACTCTGGCAAAAGGATTCACTTATTTTCTGTCTCATAACTAGACTGAATTCCTCTCTCCCAGTTTCTTAGATACTTATTCTGACTTTCAAACTATCCCACAGCTTTAAGTTCTATACAACATTATTGGTTCATACTGATTCCATTCAATACCAGTGCCTAGTTAAGATAAATTTTACTATTGTTGATAATTTCCAGTGTATTGGAATTTGAATAATGCACATTCAATTTTAATTCTCTTTGTCTTTAACTATGTACCTGACAGTGAGAAATACCTCCAGTCATATTTATTATCAATATATATGTATTCCCATATATTGTGTTTGTAAAAACTCTCTCATATAGTGATAAAGATATGTAGTAAAATAAAAGGTTTTCTCTAATTGTCATATAAGCCTATAGTTAGTTGATAAAATTCTGTCTTAATTTAAAAGTATTACTTCATTAAGAAGATATTATTTTAAAACATGGCAAAATCACTGCTATTTTTGGCATCATCTCATTTCTTGTAAACGATAATGTTTAGGCATGAAAGTTAAATTACTTGCATTAGTACAATAGTATTATAGCTCTAATTTTACTAAAAAGCTTAACATGTTTCTATCCGTCATCATGAAACAATAAGCAAGACTAGTGCTTTTCAATGGAATATTATAGATTGTGAACAGCCAAAAACACAAGATGAATCATATGAAAGTAAAAACTGTACACAAGAGAGTCATATTCAGAGCACCGGGTTATTTCTGCTGTTGTTTTAGTTTTACTTTTTTTGGTTATTGGTTTATAAGCCTAATAATTTGCTTGATAAGTTTTAAGCAATTAGTCATTAAAAATATACAGTGTCACCTCTGATTATAAAAAGTAGGACTATTTTCCAAACTTAAGAATATTTACTTATGTTTGCTCACATTACAGATATGCCAACCACTTTTTAAATAGCACATAAAAATACTATATTTATCCTTTAAAACAGAATCAATCTTGAAAAACATACTACCCTTGAATACAGGCTCCAAATACATGGCACAAATAATGTCCCTTCTTATTACATAAAAAAATTATTACAAAATCATAAGCACATAATTCTGTAAAAACAGTATTGCACTCAAGCACACCATGTGACATTTTAGGGGGAATGTTTAAATTGCTGTCCATCTCGTGTGAGACATTCACGTACCCTACCGACCACACCCAATGACATTACTTCTGCTGGACTCTGTATATTGTGGCCTTGAATGACATGAGTGATGACTAAACTCTTTTGCTGCTGAATAATAGATTAATAAACAGTTGAAGTTTGACACCAAAAGCAAAAATAAACAACTGAGACTACATCAAACTAAAAAGATTTTGTCCAGCTAAGAATATACTCAACAGAATGAAAAGACAACCTATGGAATGGAAGAAAAGATTTAAAAACCATATATACAAAAAAGTGGTTAGTATCCTAAATATACATGGAACTCATACAACTCGATATTAAAAAAAAATTAAACAAATGTGCAAAGCACTTGAATAGACATTTTTCTAAAAAGGCATACAAATCCCTAACGCTTACACGAAAGGGTGCTCAACATTACTCAGAAACTGAGTGATGGAATCGTCAGGAACTGCAAATTAAAACCACGATGAGATATATACATGTTGGAATGGCTGTTGTCAAAAAGTCATGAGACATGTGCTGGCAAGGATGTGGAGGAAAGGGAATATGTGTACACTGTGGGTGTACAGCCACCATAGAAAACAGTATGAAGTGCCCTCAAGAAATTGAAAATAGAACTACCAGGTGATCCAACATTCCCACTTCTGGGTACATATCTAAAGAAAACAAAATCATTTTCTCAGAGATATACCTGTACTCCCATATTTATTGCTTCATTAGAAGTAGCCAGTGTTTGGAAACTATGTTAAGTGTCCATCCACAGATAAATGGATGAAGGAAATATGGCATATGCTTACAATGGGACATTACTTAGAACCAAAAAAAGAAGAAAAGCATGCATTTTGAGACAACATGGTGGAACTTGAGTGCATTATGCTAAGAGAAATAAGCCGGACAGAGAAAGGCTCATACTGCATGGTACAATTACATGTGAAATCTAAAAAAACAAACAAATGAAAGTCACACTGGTAGAAACAGAGAGTAGAAAAGTAGTCACCAGAGCAGCTTGAGATGGCAAAAATAAAGAGGTTGGTAAAGGGTACAAACTTTCATTTATGAGATAGGTAAGGTTTGAGGATCTGATGTACAACATGGTGACTAATGGATAGCACTACGTTTATACTTGAAATTTACTAAGAGAAGAGAATATCAATGTTCAAGAAGAAAGAAAAGTAAAGGAAGATATTTTTAAACCTTCCTCTGAAAAATCATCTGAAAAACTCATTCCTTGTATTGGGATTTCAATGCCTGAACTTAACTTTTTCTCTTGGTGTATCTCTGGGAAGTTACAAATTGTCACATCACACAATTTTATTTTAATTTTATTATTAATTAAAAAAATAAAGAGAGGGGAAGGGAGGGAGAAAGAGATGGAGAGAAACATTGATGCGAGGGGGAAACATCAAATGGTTGCCTCTCATGCACGCCCCAACCAAGGACAAACCCACAATTTAGGCATGTGCCCTGACCGGAAATCCAATCAGCAACTTTTTACTCTGCAGGACAACGCCCAACCAACTGAGCCACAGTGGTCAGGGCCCACACAATTATTATAATCATTATTGTTGCCAGATCTACTAATTATCACAGCCACATTATCCTCCAATACCTTAACCTTCACAATCAGTCCATCCTATGACACAATCAATAATTTGCAGAAAAAAATACTGTTAATGCATTTGCAAATTACAATGGTACCTTTTCTACCCAACAAGGAGCCTACAAATACACTCTTTACATAACTAAGTAACCCACTTGGAAGATCTACCTCAGTGACCATATCATTTTGGATCCATTAGAAAACAAATGATAGTGTTAGCTATTATTATTTGTAATAGCTAAGGTTGTAATAATAGCTAAGGTTAGCTATTATTATTTGTAAATGATATTTACAAATGTTTTTGCTACTAATAGGGATCATAAAATGCTCAAAACTGAAAACAAGAAGCTATTGCCACCCTGACCTGATAAGACAAGAGCAAAGAACAGTGTTGACACCACATGGAAAATACCCTGAAGCCCAGAAGAGAAGCTATTTAACAGGAGGTGCAACCACAAAACATTGCAATACCAATGGGGGAAAATAACTACTCTAATTATTTGCTCCACAGTCACTCCTAATTTTTGATAACCTCTATTATTGGCAAAATCCAACCAGATACTTAAATACAAGAAATGTACAGAGTTGTAGGACATGAAAGTCAAACTCATACCAGCCTAGCCAACACAGAAAAGGCAGAAAATGGATTTCTGGAAGCAGATGTGAATAGAGAATAATCAGCATAAAGAATATCCAACATATGATGTTCCACCTCGTTAGTAATGAAGATAATGTAAGTTAAATGAGATAACACCAATAAATAACAATAGATATCAACCAGAAGGTCCGACATGAAAATGTTTGTTAATGTTTGTAAAATAGCAGGTAAAATAGATTGTGAAAAATCCTTGACTCCAAACTTTTTTCAAAAAGATGGAAAAATTCAATAATACATTCTTTATATTATTCTATAAATCTGGTAAGTGATTTTTCCTCCCTGTCCTTACCTCATAACTAAAATGTTACTCACAAATGTCTTGTCCATGAGAATTATTTCTTAATCCTTGCAGCCAGAAAAAATAACTCCAACTTCATGGTTAGGTCTCTAATAACATCTTTAATACTCCTCGTATTTATCTTTACTTTAAGTCACACTATTCAGAATATTGAGATCAGAGACCTTAAATTATATATATAGCATATATAATTTACATTAAAATATGTGTATTAAATATTATACTTAATATAATGTTTACTTTAAATATTTAATAATTATATATTGTTCATAATATAATATTTAGTGAACTAAATATTGTGATATTATTGTACATAAAGATGATGATATATTTAATAAATATATTAAATAATATTTAATATGATGCCATAATGTATAATCTTTATTTAAGATTTATAAGATTTATAAATATTATAATATATTATTTTTAAATATATGTTAAATATATACTTAAGTATTGATTAAAATGTATATATTTTCCCTTTTCAAACCCAAAAGATGTAATCTTAATATAAATGGAGTTTTTATCTTCTCCTGTCTTCTCTATACCCAGATTATATTTTATTTTCACTAGTTCAATCCTCCCAGAATCAAGGGATTTGGAAAACCAGATCAGTGTGGGGGGAAAAAATCAAAACAAAAAGAAAGAATCCCTATAACCTTATGCTGAGATAGATGTATAATGCATCTTCTCCAAAGGTAAAGAAAAAAACTTTTTGTTAACTGATCAGAGTGTAGAATCAGGAATGTAAAATCTACACTATTGATCTTTGATCTTCATTTTGTTTACTGTCAGGTAAAAATTTGTGGGTGGTAGAGAATCTCATGGATTATCAAGACAAAACAGTTTGAAATGACTAGAAGCAGAAGTTAAAAACAGGCTTGGGAAAAAGAGAGAAATCAGAAGTCACTGAATTCAATTACACATTCACTATGTATATCTGTTTTTTTATTACACAGAGGAATTTAAATTTATCTCTTCTTATCTATCATCGGATCTTTTCCTCTCATAGTAATTGTAAAAAATAAGTAAATAAAGTCTCTCCACTTTTACATATTTGTATATCAAATGCAAATGCACAATTTAGTGAAGGTTTCAGATCAGATCTCATCCTACATTTTAATTTTATTTAACAGTGATCTGTTAGACAATTAGTCTGAACAAGGCCATTGAAGAGCTACAGTAATTAAAGTATGATTTTGAATAAGCCACAACAAATAAAGAGATAGTAAAGAAGTGTTTTACCATGCTAGAAAATGATTTCCTTAGTACAAATTGAATATTTTAACAATTTATTTGTAAAGTTATCTCTTCAAAAATCATCACAGAATATTTTAACTATATCATTTCTCATGAAGTATAACGATAATTCTAATTATTGTCCATTTTACTCAGTAAATTTTATAATAGAAAAAGAAATGATACTGAAAGGGAAGCATTTCTGAGAAAAGTAAAAGGGCTAGCTGGCTTCCGAGACACTTTATACTGAAGAGCATGATTACCTTACACGTCTAGAAACTGTGCATTGTTACCACACCTGCAGACAATGAGATTTTCTGGTTAAACTCAATATAATTAACTTGATAGCAATTAGTTGTTTTTCATTAATAATAAAACAGCCATGGGCTTTTTCAGTTATGGGAATGTATTCACCTCCATGAATTTACCTTTTTTCTTGATTTGGGAAAGTAATTAAATATAAAAGCATTTTTGGTACAATATATTGTAATAAGAAAATAGATAATTACTGATTAATACTTCCTTTAGAACATGAATAAGTTGACATGAATTTTGGATTCATTATAAAAACTTGTCAAGATCACTATTTTCTTTTGCTCAAAACAATTTAATACCTTCATTTATCATGCATTTATTTTTCAGTTAATTACTAAGTATTATAACAGCAACCTAGACAATGAATAATTGCTGATGTATTTATATTTGCTCAATTTCACTTAAGGGGCAAGCTTTTTAAAAATATATATGCAAAATATTTAAATAAAAATGCTTAAAAATTAAAAAATCTGCCCTGGCTGGTGTGGCTCAGTGGATAGAGTGCTGGCCTACAAAACAAAGGGTCGCCAGTTTGATTACCAGTCCGGGCACATGCCTGGGTTGCAGGCCAGGTCCCCAGATGAAGGGTGTATGAAAGGCGACCACACATTGATGTTTCTCTCCCTCTCATTCTCTCCCCTTCTCCTTTCTCTAAAAATAAAAAAAAATCTTTAAATAAAAAAATGCTTAAAATAAATAAATAAAACTACATTCTTATTCCCAAGTTATCAATATGATTTCTAATCCAAGCATATATTATAACTGGACTTGAGCATCAGTTTAACACTTACTGACATATAATCATAGATGTTCTGTTTTCTAATCACCACAATGACCTTGAAAGCACAAATTGTTATTACTGTGTTAAAATTAAGTTAAACAAAGCAGCAGATATTTAAGTAGATAACCTTAATATATTTTAGTTTTCTTTCCAATTCAGAGTATGCATAAAAATAATTCTACACCGGCCCTTGGTGCTGTGGCTCAGTAGATTGAGCGCAGGCCTGTGAACCAAAGGGTTGCTGGTTTGATTCCCAGTCAGGGCATATGCCTGGCTTATGGGCCAGGTCCCCAGTAGGGAGCATGTGAAAGGCAGCCACATACTGATGCTTCCCTCTCTCCCTTTCTCCCTCCCTTCCCCTCTCTCTAGAAATAAATAAATAAATAAATAAATAAATAAATAAATAAATAAATAAATAAATAAATAAAATATTTTTAAAAATAAAAATAAAAAATTCTACACAGGAGAAATAATGATCCATGATTAATGTTTCTTAAAGCAAAGCTTATGTATGAAGTGAGAACTATAGTATCATCTACATTGTTTATATCACAATTTCATTCTCCATACCAGTTGTGATATTTTATATAGCAAAAATTTTAACTTTGCTTTTTTTTCTATCTGATATATTTTCTATTTTTTACTATTTTTCTAGAAACAACATATAGAAAGATATGTTAAAAAATTGAGAAGCAGCCCTGGCTGTTGTAGCTCAGTGGATTGAGCACTAGCCTATGAACCAAAGGGTCATCGCTTTGATTCCCAGTCAGGGCACATGCCTGGGCTGGAGGCCAGGTGCCCAGTAAGGGGCACATGAGAGGCAACCACACACTGATGTTTCTCTCCTTCTCTTGCTCCCTCCCTTCCCCTCTTTCTAAAATAAATAAATAAATAAATAAATAAATAAATAAATAAATAAATATTTTTAAAGAATTGAGAAGCAATCCATCCATTCTATAAGAGCTTATTAAATGAATAAGGTATAGTACCTCCATCCCTTTAGTGTTGTAGTCATTAAAATGCTTCAGGTGGAAAAATCTCTCTCTACCTCCCTCTCTCAAACATACACACTCACGTACATACAAATGCACACAAATGAATTAAGGCATATAGAAAGCATAATGTTTAGCAACCTCTTTAATATAATGATATGAGTAATTATCTTTAGAGATGTAATTTCAAATGACTTTCAATTTTTTCTGTTTATCTTGCATATTATTTTGTAAATTAGCCCACTTCATTTTGATGATCACAATGAAAAGCTTCAATTATTTGAGATAGAGTAGAAATTATACAAAAAGATACAGATAGTACGTAACCAGAAAAATGCAAAAATGATAGACAAATTGATGTCTTAAAACATAGGCACTAAACTGAAGGAATCCTTAGCTCAGAATAAACTACCTATTAAAGTGGAAATGCATCCTGAGACCCCTCCTAAATATGGAAAATATGAACAATTAACAATTTTTTAAAAATATATGTAAAGGAAAATCTATAAAATGGGACACCAGATGCTATTTTAGTTTTCAAAGAAGAAAGTACTTAGGGAAGAAACACACTAAATAAATGTAGTTTCTAATGTATTTAATTTAGCTCAGAATTCTGTAAAAGATCAGATATAGCAATATGGAAAGAGAAGCAAAGAACATTCTGTGAGAAAAAAATGAGATACATTTAATATTGTAGAATGTAGCAAGTGAAGATCATTTTCTGGACTTTGATGAAGAGTGAAATTCAGAGATAGGGTGAAAGCATTCTGGCACATGGCATAATATTGTCAAAGTCAAAATCAACATAAATAAACATGAAGTTTGGTTATAGAAGGTGACTAGTTACATTCAAGAATACATATAGGACAATAACAGAAATTAGATTGAAAGTTTAAAATGGGTTTGTTTGAAAATAAACTTGAAAAACACATCTCAAGCTTAACTTGGTTGACAATGATTTTATGGTATCATTGTGTATTAATGCTGACTGAGATTTCAGACATTCACTCCAATTTTCTAAAAAATTTAATGAGAAAACTAATGCTTTGAAAGGTTTAAATGGCTAGATCATAATGATGGTGGCATAATCTTAACTCAAACCATATTTCCCATTCACCACAAAAACTGTGGAATCTTACAATATAAATTATTTGGGAAACAGTAATCTCTAAATTGTATTGAAAATTTTAGCATGTTTTAGTGGAAGTAGAAACCTAAACTATAAAAATCAAAGAGTACTTCCAAAGGAATGTGTAAACACAAAAACTGAACACAGGTAAACTCGGGAGATACTTCAGGTTTAGTTCCAGACCACTGTAATAAAACAAGTATCGCAATAAAGTAAATCATGACCATTTTGCTGGTGGAAGGTCTTTTCTTCAACTTGTAAAAAACTCAACACCTGTGAAGTGCAATGAAGTAAAATAGAATAGAAATAAAAAGGCCCACATATTATTTGGAAATGACAGTGAAGCATGAGTCATAAAGATTTTTTAAAGGAAGATGTGACAGAATTTAGTGAATATAAGAATTAAAGAGTGAGGTCCAGCTCACGTGGCTCAGTGGATTGAGTGCTGGCCCACAAACCAAAGCTGATTCGATTCCCAATTAGGGCACATGCTTGGGTTGTAGGCCAGGTCCCCAGTAGGGGGCACATGAGAGGCAACCACACATTGATGTTTTTTTCCCTCTCTTTCTCTCTCCTTTCCCCTCTCTCTATAAATAAATAAATAAATAAACAAACAAATAAATAAATAAATAAATAAAATATTTTTAAAGAATTAAAAAATGAGAAAAAAAAAGCTATCAATCCCAAATTTCTGAACTGTAGGACTCTGAGGAACTAGGCAGTATTCAAAGCAAAATTGCCTAAAGTGGGGTATATTATGGAAAACTAATTATAAAGGTTAGCTATTATGACGCAATGTCAATTTAGCTCCCCAGGGATATATGTGGAATCAAAATAATTTGATTTTGCACTGTTTGTGCAGACAGCCTCCTTTTTAAAAAGTTTATTTTCTAGGAAAATCTCAAACCAGGCACAGAATCATGAAGAGGATTTTGAACTAAAAGGAATGTATTTCCAGTCAGTTTGTCTGCTTCTTGGAATTAGTAATATTTCTTGGAAAAAAAGATTAAATAAAATGGTAATTATATCACTGGGCCCTTCCTGGAGACCAAAAACCAAACTGGGATTTTCCAGAAGACATAAATCAATCTCTCTTTTCCTCTATCTCTATCTCTATCACTCTCTCTCCCCTTCCTCCCTTCTCTCCTGCCCTCCCCTCTCCCTCATTCCCTTCTTCCCTCCTTCCTCCTCTCTTATACACACTGACTAGTACCAGGAATTCTGGTAGAAAAGTAAATATATTACTCTATTACTCTATTACCCTATAAATAAATACTAAGTGGCTATGCTATAGTTAAGTAATTTATAAAATATAAATGATCAAATTCAAATTGTTATTAAGTTCAGTTTTTGCCCTGTACTTTCCTCTCCATCAACTCCTAATTCATCCTTATTCCTTTAAATGTCCAAGACATAAAATTATCTGTTTTCTTTAATTTACCTTCATCTCTGGGGAAATCAAGTGTTCCTGTTCTGGCTTCTTGAGGTCTTGCCCTTTTGTTCAGGCTAACTCACATGCAAACCAGCCTTTGACATTGTATGATACCGCCTCTCATCTATATTTCTCCTGAAAGGTATCTCCTTTTTCTGGCTTTGTTTTACACTTCACAGTTTCTCTTACAACCCTTATAGCTGATTTGCTTCTACTTCTTCTTACTAGAGCAAAATCTTAATGATTTAAAAGTTAGAGATTCTGGAATATGGTGGCTGAGTAGGTGGAAGCTGAGTCCACTTGCTCTTGTCCCCAGTGAAGATTTTCAGCTGATCTACCAACAATTAACCTGAACAATCAATAGAATCTTAGCTGATATGAAGTTTTAAAGCCAAAGAGTAGAGGAGATGCCTCACACAGCATGGTAAGGAGATTTTATAGGTTGAAGGGAAAATACTTTGTGCAGGGCGCCTGCAGCAGTGGGGGAAGCAGACAGAAATTGCAGCTTTGGAGCACCTCCCCTCTCAGAGCAGGAGGCCTCAGTCCCACACAGGTACCTCCAACCCTAACTGAGATTGACTTGGGAGGATATACAGAATCTGGGAAAACCAGGCTACACACAGCGAGCAGCAGGTCCATAGCTGTAGCACCAACGTGGAGGGTTCCAGACAACGATGCAATCTGCTAAAATGAGCAGGTTGCCACACCAGGGTCTGTGAAGACACCTGCAGGCTGCAGCCAGTGATGATGTTGAGAGAAATTTTGCTTTGGAGGGAAGGAGTACGCATGGAGAACCAGACAGTGATTCAGTACTATGGGATGGGTACTGCATAGAGACTTTTTAAAAAGGAGCTGAGGCGTGGCTGGGCAAGGACTTCACACACAGCTGCTCTGCCAGCAGAGACCAGAGTAAAAGTGCAGTTACAGAGAGAAATCTACCATAACAGGAAAAGTGCTTCTCTTGAACCCATTCTGAACCTCTCTCAGCCACACCAAACTACACTGTATCTACAGATTCTTTCCCACTGAGACCAGCTGGTCAGAGAGATCAGAGATTAGCACTGCAAGGGGTGGAGGCCAGAACAGAGACCTCGATGAGTGGACTGGGGAAGAAAACCAGTTTCCCCAGCCTCAAGTCTGCAAGAAGCACCCTGCTCCTCCTCCCCCAGCATGAACTAGTTAGTGGCTGCTGATGCAGCTATAGAGAGGAAATTTTCAGAATGGGAAAATTGATTTTTGACCCATTCTGAACTTTTCCCAGATGCACCAAGTCACAATAGAATTCTAAGTCCATTCCCACTGAATCCAGCTGGGCAAGGAGATCAGAAAGTTGCACAACAAAGGGGGGCTGTGCAGAGCAGAGAGGTCCAGAATGTGTCTCATGCAAAGGCAGTGTGTGGGCTTGGAGTTAGACAGGCAAGAGTTGACCACCTGAGATTATTTACAGCCAGGCAGATCCCCACCTCCCCTGCCCCCACACACAGTACAAACCTCTGGGAAGGGAAAGGCATGCCCAACCCACTCCTATAGACTCCCAGACATCATATCCAACGGGGAAACTCTGCAGAATACTCTTACCAGGCTCAAGATCCCCTTACTGGGCATATTTCCACAGGGGAAAGACAGACAGACTCCAAAAGGGGCCTTTCAGAACTTTTTCAGCCTGCCAAGCCAACCTGGTTCCCCAGGTCTCTTCCACTAAAACCTGCTGGGCAGAGAGATCAGAAATTGACACGACAAGGGATATTTAAGGACCCACCCAGCCTCAGTCATATACAGAGTTGCCATCGGTACAAAGCAGGAAAGAGCTAAGCCTTTCACACAGATGGAAACAGATAAGTAACTCATCAGAAATGGTACATTACTAGAAATAATCTGGGACAGACCAAGACATGGTGCAGAGGCAGGGAAACACTCCCAAATTCTTCTCTGAAGTCTGAGCAGTCCCTCTCAGGGGACATACAGGGGTCCCATCCTCATGATTGAATCAGAAGCCCTCTTAGAAACTGACAGGTCAGCAGTGAGGCTAAGACTAGTGGTAGGAAACAGATAGATGTGAGATGACCCAACCCTGGGTCTTTTTCTTTTTTTTCTTCAAGTTTTGTTACTATTCTTTCACTATTTTTTAAATGTCAAATATCATTTTGAAAGTTATACTTCCCTTTTCTTACTCCATTTTGTCTTCTTTCTTCCTCTTCTTATTTTTGTTTAAAATTTTATTTTACCCTTTCTTCACCTTGCTTCTATTCCTCACTTTTATTATTTCTCCTCCCTTTATGCTATCAAAATCATTTTCTTTCCTTTAGTCATCTCATATTCTTTTTCTCTTTTTTACAATATTCTTATTTTCTTCCCACCTTTATTAATCTTTGCCCATTTGTTGCTGACATTGCTGTAGTTGTTATTTTATTTGATTTTGTTCCAATTTTTTCACAGTTTTTTGAATATCAAACCTCATATTTTACTCTACTTTTTTTACTCCATTTTGCCACCTTCTTTCCCTTTCTTATTTATGTTTTATATTTTATTTTTCCTTTTCTTCTCCTTGATTCTATTTTCTGCTCTTATTATTTCTCTTCCCTCTATCTTTTCAATTTCATTTTTTCCTTTTAATTATCTCATACTCTTTTTTTACTTTCTCATAATATTCTTTTTCTCTTTCCATTGTTATTAATCTTTGTTCATTTGACAATGATATTGCTGTTGTTGTTGAGGAATATTTCTACTGGTGTGGATTTGGTTTTCTGTGTTATTTTGTTTGTTCTATCAGCACCTGTAAAACAGCATACAAGACATGGTATGGCTACCTTGAGACTCTCGGGTACAGCCAGAGAGAAGAACCCACCAACAAATGAGACCAAAAAAATCAACCCCAAATACAACAGGATAGCCCACATAAACTACATAGAGGGTATCCCTACAGCATCCACCTCAGGAAATCAAAAAGTACTTGTAAACAAATGAAAATGAACACACAATAACCCAAAGCATATGGGACACAGCAAAGGCAGACCTGAGAGAGAAGTTCATAGCAATACATGTCTAACTAAGGCAGATAGAAAAATCTCAAATGAACAACCTAACCCTACATCTAAAAGAAATAGAAAAATAATAAAGCCCACAGCAAGTAGAAAGGAGGAAATAATAAAAGTCAGAGCAGAATTAAATGACATAGGGACTAAAACAACAATTCAAGGATCAAAGTACCCAGGAGCTCATTTATTGAAAAGATAAACAAAATGGACAAACTTTTAATCAGACTCATCAAGAAAAAAAGAGAGAAGACCCAAATAAATAAAATAAAAAATGAAACAGGAGAAGTAACAACTAATACCACAGAAATACAAAAGATTTTAAGAAATTACTATTAACAACTATGTGCCAAGAAATTAGAAAGCCTGGACAAAATGGACAAATTTCTATAACCATAAAATCTTCCAAAACTAAATGAAGAAGGAGCATAAAACCTGAATAGACCAATAACAACAAGTGAAAATTGAAGCAGTATTCAAAAAACTCCTGGAACACAAAAAAAACCTTGGACCAGATGACTTCACAGGGAAATTTTACCAAACATTCAAAGAAGAGCTAACACCTATCCTTCTTGAATTGTTTCAAAAAAATTTAAGAAGAGGGAAGCTCCCAAATGATTCTTATGAGGCCAGTGTTATCCTAATCCCAAAACCATGTAAAGGCACAACAAAGGAGGAAAATTACAGACCAATATCTCTGATGAACATAGGTGCTAAAATTCTCAACAAAATACTAGCAAACTGAATTCAGAGCCGTTTTCAAATATCATACACCATGATAGAGTGGGATTTATTCCAGTGATACAAGGATGGTACAATATTCACAAATCAGTAAACATAATATATCACATAAGTAAAATGAAGGACAAAAAGATCACATGATCATATCAATGGATGCTGGAAAAACATCTGATAAAATCCAGCATACTTCTATGATAAAAAAAAAAACTCTCAAGAAAGTGATTATAGAATGAGTTAACCTCAATATAATAAAAGCCATATTCAAATAACCTACTTCCAACATCATATTCAATGGGCAAAAACTAAAAGCATTTCATTTAAGATCAGGATAATACAAGGGTGTCTGCTTTTGCCACTCTTATTTAACATAGTTCTGGAAGTTGTAGCCACAGTGATCAGACACGAAGAAGAAAGAAAAGGCATCCAAACTAGAAAGAAGGAATTAAAACTGTCATTATTGACAGATGACAAAAGACTGTACCTAGAAAACCCTATAAATTTCACCAAAAAACTACACAGCCCAATAAGTGATTTTGGCAAAATAGTGGTATACCAAGTCAAAATTCAGAAATTGATGGCATTTTTGTACACCAACAATGAACTATCAGAAAGACAAACTAAGAAAAAAATCCTGTTACCATAACCACTCACAAAAAAAAAATAAATAAATAAAGTACCTAGGAATAATTTTAATCATGAAGGTAAAAGACCTGTACTCAGAAAACTATAAAACACTGAAAAAAGAAGTTGAAGAAGACACAAATAAGTGGAAGCATATACTGTGTTCATGAATAGGAAGAATTAATATCATTAACATGTCTATACTACCCAAAGGAATCTATGGATTCAATGTGATTCCTATCAAAATACCAATGCCATATTTCACAGATCTAGAACAAATATTCTAAAAATTTATATAGAACCCAAAAGACCCTGAATAACCTCAGCAATCTTGAGAAAGAAGAACAAAGTCGAGGGGTTGGTGCAGATGCTGGCCCACAGGATCCATGTGTGCTGTGGCTGCTATGAACACGTGGACTACAGAAATCCTGTGGAGAAAAGGGATGGCACGGTCACTCTCTAAGCGAGAGAAGACCCTGACCCCTGCCTGGACAAGCTTTTATTGTTTTTCTGCGTACATTACATCCAGGATGGTCCTCATATATTATGCACAGGTTCAAATTAGGTGGTTACCATTTACAGACAACAAAGGAGAGGATGTCATTAATTACATCAAAGAAGAAGGATATTTGCAAATGTAAAGGGAAAGGTTGTTGGACTAGTTACACTCCATACTTGGGAGGTTTAGCTCAGATTTTAGGAAGTTGCAGTAAGCCCTTGTGCCCAATTCAGAGTGAGGGAGTTTTAGCAAAAGCAAGTCTCACAGCAGCCTAGGTACAATGCAGGCCTGATTCCTCATGGGAGAACCAATCCATGGGCATGGCTCCTGAGTCAGTACCTCTCTTCCCACTGGCCTTTCTGTGTGGGAGCTGGGCTGGGCTATATTCCTATGCCACACAGAACAGTTCCCTATAAGGGATCACAATACCTGATATCAAACTACACTATAAGGCCACTGTAATTAGAACAGTTTGGTATTGGCATAAGAACAAACATATACATCAATGGAACTTTTAACAGGAACCTAATCAACAAAATTAACAAGTAAGCAAAACATAACCAAAGACATTGAAATTGAGAACAGGCTGAGAGTGACCAGAGGGAAGAGTGGAGGGGATTATAGGGGGAAAAGGTGAATAGTTTGCAGGAACAATTATAAAGGACACATGGACAATAACAAGGGGGGTGGAAACAGTGGAGGAGGTGGGGAGGGTTCGGGTGCTGGGGAGGGTGGGGGGGAAAGCAGAAAACTGTACTTGAACAGCAATAAAAAATGTTAAAAAATAAATGAAAAATAAACTAAAAAAAAAGAATAGAGAGCCCAGAAATAAACCCATGTCTCTACAGTCAATTAACATTTGATAAAGTTATCATGAGCATATAGTGGAGTAAAAATAGCCTCTTCAATAAATGGTGTTAGAAGAAATGGACTGTTACATGTGAAAAAAATGAAAGTAGACTACCAACATATACCATATACCAGAATAAACACAAAATAGATAAAAGACTTAAATATACATTGTAACACCATAAAAGTCCTAGAAGAAAACATAGGCAGTAAAATTTTAGATATCCCACATAGCAATATTTTTGCTGATATATCTCCCATGGCAAAGGAATAAAGGAAAAAAATGGGGCATCATCAAATTAAAAAGTTTCTGCACTGCTAAAGAAATGATCATTAAAATGAAAAGGGTACCAGCTGTATAAGAGAACATAACTGTCATTGATACATCAGACAAGTGTTTAATCTCCAAAATATATGAAGGACTCATATGACTCAATATCAGGAAGTAAAACAATCCAATTAAAAAATGGGTAGAGGACTGGAATAGATGCTTCTCCAAGGGGAACATACAGATGGTTCACAGCCACATCAAAAAACAAAAAATGCACAACATCAGTAACCATCAGAGAGATGCAAATTCAAACAACAGTTAGATAGCACTTCACACCTTCCCAAGTGGCGATCATTAATTAATAAAGCAACAAACCACAATTGCTGACAAAGATATGGAGAACAGGGAACCCTACTGCACTGTTGGTGGGAATACAGAGTGTTGTAGCCACTGTGAAAAACAGTATCAGAGTTCCTCAAATAAAATTTAAAATGGAACTACCTTTGGACCCAGTAATTCCACTGCTGGGAATATACCCTAAGAATGCAGAAACACCAATTCAACAGAACTTATGTACCCCTATGTTCATAGCAGCGCTATTCACTATAGTCAAGAGTTGGAAACAGTCTAAGTGCCCAACAATAGATGAGTTTTCAAAATTGTTGTACATTTACACAGTAAAGTACTATGCAGCAGAAAATAAAAAGGAGGAATTTCCACCTTTTGCAATTATGGATAAAACTGGAGACTACTACGCTAAATGAAATAAGGCAATTGGTGAAAGAAAAATACCATATGATCTCACTTATAAGAAGAATCTAATGAACAAAATAAACTAATGCTTAAAATGGAAACAGAGATGCAGAATCATGGAACAGACTAAAAGCTGTAAGAGGGGAGGAGGGAGGTAGGTGTTGCTTGAAAGAGGACAGAAGCATTAGGCAAAAAACAGATATAAAGGAGCCATAGACATGGACAATGGTGTGTGGACTGGGCAGATGGGGGTGAAGATGGAAAAACTTGAAACAACCTTAACAGCATAAAGAAAAAAAAGAAATTAAAACAAAATTAACATTATACTCTAAAAATTAGATGGAGAAACAAGAAAACAGTGAATAATCTATCAATGAAACATTCAAGTCATATAAAAAATGTAACACGTGAATACAGTATTGTCACCCAGATAATGTACCCATATTCATTAAATTTTACATTTACTTCTTTTTTATCACTCCTAAGTACTATACTGGCTAGATATTTTTATGCTGAAAAAAGAATTGATAATATAAAATTATCATATGAAAATATAAAAATAGAATGTATAACAACTTCTACAATCGCAATAAAAGATCTAAAAATATAACAATTTTATAATAATATGTAATCAAAATGATTAAACATAACTGGAATAAAACCCATTTCTCTTTATCAGAAAGCCAGAGAAAGTAATGTTGTGACATATAAAACAATTACTCTCTATGTAAGAGGTAAAATATACTTGTGATTAACTATATCCCCAGCCAGGTATCTCAGTTGGTGAGAGTGTCATCCTGATATACCAGGTTTGTGGGTTTGATCCTGGTCTAATGACCACATCAAGAATCAACCAATAAATGCATAAATAAATGGGACAACAGAATTGATGTTTCCTTCTTCCTCTCTCTGTCTGAAATCAATAGAAAAATTGATGTATATATGTTATTAACTATAACTTGACAATAAAAGGCAATTTTCTCCTAGCATTCACTGAACTAATATTGCTAAATTATCAATTTATAAACAGAATATTTTTATCAGTAGAAAATTTTTGAAAGTACATATCTTATCTTAATCACTAATTTAAATTTAACAGGATGATCCCAAGGGAAAAAAAAATCCTCCTTCCATTTGACAATAATTACTCAGTTACCCTGTTGTTTCTAGATCATATAGTGAAGCAAAACTTTTGAGATGTGTATATCTCTATATTATATATCTCCAAGATAAAATAAGGGACCTGGACAATGTTTTGTTAAAATATGTAAAATTTTTTTATTATTAATTCTGCTGGAAATCATATCACTATGGCATTACCTATATTCTGTGGCAGAGATAGTATAGGTATAGATTTTCACTTCTCTGTCTGATCCAAAGGTAGCTAATGACTCATTTTGTCAAATGTATGGTGGGCAAAGATGTCACGTGTCTATTCTATACTAAAGCATGAAAGGGATAGTATGATGCCTCCAGACTATAGTCAGAGTACAGCAACTGGCAGAGTGCATATCCCACTTCACGAAGTTACTAGATGTTGGAGCTTCGATGGATCTCTGAGTGACAGTGTGGAGCCAAGGACACCTAGAATACACCGATGAACTTTTGTTATGTTAAGATACAGATTTGGGGATTGTTTCTTATCACCACAAAGTCTAGACTTATAGTCTGTCTTATATAATTATTTCCCTTTATTTATTTTCAATTATTTAAATGTGTGGAGTCAAAATTATATTCCTACTTTTATCTCCCTATCCTGACAAATTAAAAAATAAAATTTAGTCATAAGCACGCCTGTACCAAAAAAATCTGAATCTAAAACAGGATGAAGTTATATAAAAGTAGAGTTGTCATTCTGCTAAAATTTCTGGGGTTAAACTAGGTCAAGAGAGAATGTTCCAAATGATTTTCTCTAACGTTTCTTATGTAGAATGATATATAAACCATGTATATTAAACCCCTTACATTTTTACAATTTGGACATGTTTTATGTTTAAAATATATATTCTTAATTTTCAGCATTTTAAATAAAATAAACAAATCTTTTAAAAAGTTGTCACAAATCCTTCACAGAAGGACTTGAGGTGAATAACCTCAAATCTGAAAACAATGTTCAATTCACCACAAACCAAATAAACATAAATTAAACAACAATCAAATACATATTTGATTACCTTATAGGCAAATACTGAAAAGAGTTACAGGAAAGAGTGGGCCAGATGTAAGGAAACTCACTATTTAAAGGTAGCTCCAATATAAAGTGGTACACATTTTCCCTCGAGTGATGTCAAAATACAGTAAATATTTTGCAGAAAGTTCTAATTATAATAGAAATTAATGGGAGCAGCTATAAGTTCCAAAACAGGAGAGTAAAAAAAAATTAAGAGGGATTTATACGAAAAACAAGAAAATCAACTTATTGGTGGATTAGGAATACATTAAAAAATGAAAATTTATTCATTTTTAACAAATATTTTCTTCCTCTACTACTTGCTCTAGAGTTGTGCACACACATTCTAGCCACCAAGGTTGTAATGTACAGACAGACACATTTTCAAATGTGTAGCATAAGTTCAAACAGTGATAAGAGTAATGAAAATGGAAACCTAGGTGGTGTGATAGAGGGTTACAGTGGAGGACAGTAGGGAGGTATTAAGAGGGGCAATAATGGAGGCCTTGCTGGCAAGGTACTATTTAACCTGAGCTGCAAAAGATACGAAGGAGCCTGATCTAGTTGAAGAAAAGGACAGTTGGGCAAACAAATGCAGAAGTTCTACAGTGGAAATGCAGTCACTGTTCAAAGAACATAAAGAAAGTGAGAATCTGAGCCTAGGTATTTATGGAAGTGTGTTAGGAAACAAGTTCAGAGTTAGATGGCCAAATCATTAGGTACTTACAACCACACTAAGAAGAATGAATTTTATGTTAAGTGATATGATAAAGACGCAGAGGACTTTTACTGTGGGAAGTAATCTAGATCTGTTGACATTTTTGAGATTATTCTAGCAGA
>PVKM010022591.1:0-21735 GCA_004027735.1 Carollia perspicillata
AGAAACTGCGAAATGTGTTCCCCAACAGCTGCACCATTTTAAATCCCCACTAGTAATATATGAAAGATTCCAACTTTTCTGCATCCTTGCCAACTAATTATGTCTTTTTTATTCTAGCCATGGCAGGGGGTGTGAAGTGGCATCTCATGGTGGTTTGCGTTTGGATTTCCCTAGTGACTAATGATGTTGATCATCTCTTCACGTGCTTACTGGCATTGTATCTTCTCTGGAGAAATGGCTATTGGGATGCTTTGCCCATTTCTTAATTGGGTTGTCTTTCCACTGTTGAGTCATTCATATACTTTGGATACTTAATCAGATATATAACTTGCCAATACCTTCTCTTCTGTAGGCTGTCTTTTCACTTTCCTGATAGTGTCCTTTGAAGCGCAAAAGGTTTACTTTTTTGATGAAGCAGTCTAAGAAACCATTGCCGATCCAAGGTTTACACTTATTTACACAAGGTTTACTCTCAGACTTTCATAGTGTAGCTCTTATAATGTAGGGCCATGATCCATTTTGAGTTAATTTTTTAATGTTGTGCGAGGTAAGGGTCCAACTTCATTCTTTTGCCATGAGGATATCCAGTTGTCTCAGCAACATTTGTTGAACACACTCTTTTTTCTCCACTGAATTGTCTTGGCACCTAAAGTTGACTGCTTTAAAAAAGTAAGAACAACAAAGGCACTGGGATGCTTGGGGGAACAAAAGTTAAGGAGATCTCCACGGGAAGTGCCCCATACTTGTAGCCCAGAGGTGAGGAAACCACTGCCAAGGTTACAGATCTCCTGCATCTGGCTAAAAGCAGTGGAATGAAAATCTCATCTGCCCCCGAAAAACCTCTCATCTGTGAAAGCCCGCACACCACCACTGGCAGACAATGAACAAACATCTTTTGCTTTCATTCAGGTTTCCAATGAGCAAATGTTAGTTCTTTTTGAGTTCAGTTTCAGTTACCTGGAATACTTATTTTACAGGATATGTTCGGTCCCCTGGGAATGACAGAAAATTAGGAGGCTTGCGACAGACTAAGAGCTTCCTAACCTTCTCCAAGAGAAACAATACAGGTTTATATGGGAGGTATATGAATTTGCATTTCCTACCAATTTTACATATCATAAAGCATCCTGAGATTTGAAACATACCTATTACTTAACAGTAATGCTGCATGGCTGCTTGTTATAGTTGTTGCACTGATTGAAAGTTATCTGAAAGTTATGAAATCTAGTCACATTTTATATAAATATTCTAGAGTTACTCTAGAAACCTGGACTATTCTGACAATGTCCCCCAAATCATATTAGACACTAAGAACCCATAATCTGAACTTTATAAAGTATATAATGAGATTAGAATTAGAATAATTTGGGACAAGACTCATGTCTGATAAAAGAGAGTAGTACTTTTCTCTGTTCACATTGAACTGCACAGATTTTTTACTTTTAACTGTTTGCAATGCTTGCAAAAAACAAATTACTCTGATAATAAATGCTGATAAAGACAGTAAAACATGGCAGCCATAGAAAAGTTCTGAAAGTTTAAGAACAAGTACAACCCTGACTTTAGATGATCAGGAATCTGTTTATGTCAACAAAACCTTCTACGGCTGTTTTTTCAAAAAGCTGGGTAAAAATTCCACTTTCCCAGATTAGCAATCTTTTTACTATAGCTCAACATCACAGGGCTTCCTTGTAATATTTATTACTATGGTGTCAATTTTATGTCGGAAGTGAAACTTCTGCAAGTCTATCATTATAGCTAATGTCATATTTGCTTTATAGCACACTATTGACATGGATAACATACTTCAGAAACTGAAGTGTGTAGTACATTTATCATTTCAAAAACACCCACAAACTAAAGATAGATATTTAAAATCTTTATTGTTTCATCACCAAAAGTTCTGTTTCCATAGAAGAATGGCAATGAAGTATCAGTGCATGTTCTATGGAAGATTCAAACCTCAAGTAACTAGCCTAGAAATCAAAGACAGCACTATGTCAAGCCACTGTGCAAGATCAAAACCACAATGCTGCCAATGCAGTTAGTATACAGAAAGACTACGCGGCTGTTAGAAAAAGAGGGTGTGGCTCCGTGACTAAAACAGTTGCAGTGTCCTGCACTGACATTCTAGAACAGAAAATGGGGAAGGACCAGGAAATGTACTTCCTGAAGGAAAAAAAAAAAAAAACACCGAGTCGATCTCAGGCCCCGAGTTCCTAGTGGTTTTACCAGCTGACTCACGTGGTCCTGAACCTTCCTCTTAAGTCTACGGCATTGTGACGCTGCACGCCGTTTGCAGTCACAGGTGTAAATGGGACAACCACGTGCAGACACTTCACTCTGCCTCCCATCTCACAGCTACAAGCAACAACTTGGGTTCGGCTATAAAACCTGTGGCCTTTAGGCACCTTCAGTACAAATATGAACAAGCCCAGAGTTTGTTCCCATTTTCTTGAGAAATAAACTTTATAAAATAACTAAAGATAGCCGTCATGATTACTCAGTTTTGTCTGAAGGCAAAACAATGTTGTATAGAAGCATACTGAATAAACATACAAATCTATGTCCTTAGCAAAATACTGTCAGGCCAATTTGGACATTTTCATAACTAGCTCCTGGAAAAAGTACTGATAATTGTGAGCTGCAAATAATCACTGCAATTTGATCATGCCTCCTTCTGGGGAACGTGGGGGTCAGGTGTGTGCCTGAAGCTGCTGTACAGCTGGACTTGGCTGCTTCTCATTAATTCACACAATAAATGCCATTTAAGAGTAAACGGCAGCTCTATCGTGATGAAATAAAAATGAAAACAACTGAGAGGTATATGGGAAACTTGTCTTAAATAGTTTAAATAACATATGATGAATTAGACAGTAAGAACTACAATTACCACAGTCTAAATCTTAAATTGTTAATGCAGGAATTACCTGCAGGACCAGCAAGTCGCTTGTCAATCACGTCAAGGCCTCGTGGGGCAGAGGGCACTGCGAGTGCCTGGCATAGCAATTTCTTTCCTTGTGGGTTAAATACCTCTAATTTAAAGTGTTATTCAACAATACCGGAAAGTTATTTTACTTAACACAGACATTGCATAAAATAAATTAAAAGGAGGGAGCAGGGAAAGGTTTTCTGGTAAATATGATGCAAACACAAAACTTTCCCTTATCAGTAGTAGTTCCATGAATGACCACTTTACCCACGGCAGAACATGAAAGGCTAACAGAGGATCAGAACTTTCCCTTATAAATAGAAACAGGATTCAAAAAAATGAGATTTCAACATCGTTTCTTCCCACAATGCAACTCTCCAACTATCTGCAACTCTTTATCATAAATGTAAATAAAAATCGTATCTTAAAAATCTGTTTTTACATCTTTACCTTAAAGTTCAACAAAAAATTCTTCAAACAAGTGAGAAGCACTCCTTTGTAGCAATTCCATAAAATAATTTTCAATTCACAAAACACCTGCTTACTGGCAAAACCAGCAACCCTTATGGAGGGTACGGGCATTAATACCTGGCCCTTCTGAGGTATAAATGCAGCTAGATTTGCGCTGAGTATATAGTCTATAAGGTACGCCAACAGTCTAAATGTTTGCATAAAATTGGGAGTGATGTCATCCTGACTGATTGAAAACTTACTTTTGTAACTTTTTGTAATAATGAAGGTTAAATAATTTTAAGAGAAAAGACATAGTTTAGCCCAGTAAAGCCAGAATAAATCTAATTTCTAACCAATGTGAACAGTTATTACATTTAAAAAATGTTTAACATTGCATATTGATTTAAAACAAAAAGTGAACAAGGAAAACACATACATATTTAAATTCAGCAGGACACCACAAAAGCATACTATAGGTAAGTGTGAAATCAGTCAAACTTTCCAAAAGAGAAAATCCTTTTAATCCTTTAGCAAGTCTCTGTGAAAATAGTATGCTTACAATACGAGTGAGGGGGAGCACCTAGGATACCCCCGAGAGGCTTGCCACGCCGTTCGGCAGTGCTGCCCCATCTCCTGTGCGCGCGGAGGGCCAACCAACGACGAGAAGTCCACCTGACAGCAGTTCCGCAGTCTCTTTCACCACTGCTGCCAGCTGAAGTCGTCATTGCTTCCGAAGACCAAGAAAAAGCCCAGTATAGTCGCAAAGATGACTGTGTTTCCTGTCAGAACAAGTGCACAAGCTCCCCACTCAATCTATGGAAACGAGATAGAAATACTCAGTTAACAGGCACAGGAAAACCAAAGAAAATGAAAAACAAATCAAGGCTCTAGCCATATGCCAATCATGATCTAAAATAAGTAAGATCTGTAATAGTAACTTTCACATTATTGAGGGAAGTGAATCCAAAAATTTTATTTCAAGTATCACAGGCGAACACACAGTCCTGTCTGTTCTTTTAAAGGGGCAAGAGGAGGGACCACCCTCTCCGTGGGCAAGGGTGGCCAGTCCCCGCTTCTCCGCTTCCCCGGAGATGGAAGAGTGAATCTGGTTGGGGAGTTTGGGAGAAAGAACCGAGTATAAGTAACCCGCCTTCTCTTTTGTACTTTTCCACCTGCGGGGAACCCAAGACCCCGCGGATCTTCATGTTCCGAGCCGTCCAGGGCAGGCCTCCGCTGTTCAGCACCAGGCTGATGAGCTGCCACGCCCGATTCGCACAGCAAAGTATCGGTGAGCCGACGGTGCTGCAGACCTGAGCCATGCTCTCCAATGTAATTTTTACCAGTTAACAACAACAGAAGTTTTTTTTTAAATCGCTATCCTCGAGGCTCTCATGTCTTTTATCTCTCTTTTTTTAATGTGCTTTTAACAAAAACCTTTTCCCGAGAAAAACTTCACATTAGTGAAGAATGTATTCACTTACCAGGTGCGCTCTGGCAAATACGATAGGGAGTCCGAAAGCTGAGACAACAATGCCTGTTGTAAGAAATATGGCAAGTTCCTTACAAGCATTACTCATAGCATCTGTATCATCCACTAGTCTTCTCGCTATGCAGTATGGGATAGGTGAAAGGATGTAAAAAAACAGAACGAAGAGGGGCCAGTATTGGCTGGAAAAGAAAAATAAGTTAATGTAGTTTTTGCTATGCCATTTTCCTACACATAAAATATGCTTTTAAAAAATAAGGACCAAAGGAATATTTCAATGTATAGAACATGATCTAGCTTAAAAATAAGCTATAACCTGAACGCTACAATGAAGAACAGTTAGAATCATAGCATTCCTAATGTCAATTATGATACAATTACTGAAATATTTCTTATATTAAAAGAAAATACTTTAAAAATTACAACAGTTAGAACCAAGGCCTTAAATTGAAAAGATCTTCATTTTAGGTTATAAATAAAGAGGCATATGGAAAATGGGGATATCATAGTGAGTTTTAAAGTTCATAATTCACACCCTTAACTTCAACGATATCCTGCCTTAGCACAAAGCTGGAACGCCTCCGAGCTCCTCGTAGGTCACTAGGAACTCCCCAAACACTGAAATCCAGATAGGGAAAATGAACTGAAAGTAATACTGAAAAGTTTCAGCCAGAATATAGAATTTGTCACAATAAAAAGAGATGGCTTTTAGTTTATAATCTAGCTACTGGAACGCCATTTCCTCGTTATGCTAATACAACTCTAGTTAAGGTAAGATGGTACCACTGAGGGAAACTGTGAAGAGTACAGGGGGCTGCTCTGTGCTGTTTTTGCAAATTCTTGAGTCCATAATTATCTCACAATAAGAAGTTAAAAAAGAATAGGCAGCCTTTAAAACTACCATAAATAAAATGCACCATCAGAGTGGAGATCTGCTTATACTTACAGGCTTTTGACAAAGATTTATCTATATTTTCACTAAAAATCTTTTCTTAAATATTTTGAGAATAGAAAAAATTACAAGTGAACATATGCTTAAGAAAAAAAATCTGAATAGAAAAGCACAAAAAGTGAAAACTCGAAGTTGCCCACATCTCCTGTTTTTTTCTGTCTGGCTCCCCTTTTGTGTTTTTTGTGGATCCTTCCACATCCACATACAGAAAAGCTGTAAACATATACTGCATTTTCTGGACCATAAGACGACCCCCCCCCCCATTTGGGAGGAAAAGGGGGTATGTCTTATACTCCGAATGTAGCTTACCTGGCTCATTGTGGGGGGAGCAGCATCCTATGTTATTCATGTTATTAAATATTTTGCCACATTTTTTGCTTCAAAACTTTTTCCCCCTCTAAAACCTGGGTGCGTCTTACAGTCCGAAAAATTTGGTAAGTGAATCACTGCACTTTTGCATTCAACGATACAGCTTGAACTTCACATATTAGCAACTACAGCTCTTCCTCATTCTTTTTCAGACCACCTCATGTTTCCATGGATGGATGTGCCATAATTTCACCATTTTCTTTCTGCTAGACCTTTAGGATGCTTTCAGCTTTTTCTGTTTGTATAAAAAAGGTTCTAACGAATACCCATACTGTCCCCCAACTATGCATGTCTGCAAACACCTGCAAGTAGATTTGTGTGGGAAATTCTAAGAAGTGGAAAGGTGAGTTCAAAGAATATACATTTTGAGAGCTGCAGGCAAACCGGCCTCCAAAAAGACCGCTCTTATTTGTTTGAGAGTGTCCTTCTGCTCAGAGCACAGGACGCTGCCTGTCTGCCTACATTTTCTATTTTTGCCAATGAATTTAATTTTGAATGAGGCTAAGCATATTTTCATGGACTTATCAATTTTGCAGTTCTTTTACCTTCTTGTTGAAATATACTTTCATTTTCCTATTTGTTTCATTTTTCTATTGAGCTGTTCATATTTTCCTTACTAATTTGTGCTATTAATTTTTAAAATTCCTTGCTACCCTAAGGAAAGTAACTGCTTATATAACTCATTTTCTTAGTTAACTTCTCTCGACTCTGTCTGTGGTATTTTGTGGTGAAAGGCGTTTTGGTTTTCTTGTATTTAACTCTGTCGGCAGGTACTCGGAAGTGAGCAGTGGGTCTGGGCCACTGCGCTGCAGTCTCACAGTAACGGGCTCAGCGGTCCTCTAGGAGCAACAGCCCCAAAAAGATCTTTTTTGCATCTTGGTGCCCTAAAATATTTACAAATTTTAAGTACAGACTTTTAAAAAAAGTGTTCACCTTGAACACTGAGAAATGAACATTTCTCAGGATTGCTTTTACAGTGATACACATTTTTTTAAGCTTTAAAGGTAGGAAGATTTTATCTTACTTTTGCAAAATGACAAAAATTTTACATACTTGTATATTGGAAGGGCGCATCCAAGCATCAAAAACATCAGCCCAATTGCTCCTCCAAAGGACAAACTAATCAGAGCTGCAAGATAAAAAGTCAAGTAGAAATACTAATTAAAGTATTATTACCATCAGCAGTCTGAACATTACTTATAATCCCAGAAGCAAAAAGCAAGACAATATACAAAAATACAAATGTATTAAAAGTAAGTTATCTTTCAAAGTCTAAGTTACCTAGTCTCAGAATAGGTCTTCTGTAGCATCTTCAAGGCAAAATGAAGCAATACTGATTTTCAAAGCCCTGACCTATTGCTAGCACACCACCCAATTCCCTTTACTGGCTCCATTTCTAATGAGTGTCTCAACCTGCAAGAGCACTGCTCCTCCAGACACTAGTATTATAGTTATTCCATAGAGTACTACAGTTTTGAAAAGCAGTATATGGAGAAACTCTGCATTGTTGGCTTTACTGGACTTTAGAAGCCCCATCCTGTGGGAAAATCTCTCCTGCTCAGCTTTTGCTTCTTCTTCTTTTTTAAATATTTTATTTATTTACTTTTAGAGAGGGAAAAGAGGGGAAAGGAGGGAGAAAGAAGGGGAGAAACCTTTATGTGCAAGAGATATGTTGATTAGCTGCTTCTCACATGCCCCCTACTGGGGACCTGGTCTGTAACCCAGGCACGTGCCCTGACTGGGAATTGAACCCGCAACCTTTTGGTTCATAGGTAGGCACCCAATCCACTAAGCCACACCAGCCAGGGTAGCTTTTGCTTCTTGTACATATGTATACCCCCAATATGCACAAAACTGATAAGAAAAAAGTGTCCGAAATGTACAGGATATTGGGTACATCCTTCTGTGGTATCACTATTTTAAGACATTATCACAAACAATAGATACATTCTAAGTTGAAATATACTGTATTTTTTGGACTATAAGAGGCACCCCCCCCATTTGGGAGGAATAATAGTTGTTAATGTTGCTGTTGAGTTCTGTTTACATTTACATTGGTGAAATATATTATTTATGTTATTTAAAATTTCCCCCCTATCTTCCTCCTCTAAAACCTAGGTGCGTCTTATGGTCCAAAAATACAGTAGTTTCTCAATTTATACACACATACAAAGCATTATATTTTACAAAGTATTTTCACATATATCAGTGAATACACACAACTTTCTTGAATAAGCATAGTTAATCAATGGCCTAGAATTAAGCAAAGAAATGTGATCAATTTATTTCCAATTCTATATAGCCCATATTTCTGCAACTGAATGCCTAAGAGAATAACATTTTTTTTTTTTTGGTGATGTAGTTAAAATTCCAAAGATTTGTAGAAGGTCTAAAAGTTACCAAGACATATACACACACATAACATATACAGGCCAAAATTAACTGTAAAGGGAGTAAATGCTGCCAACTACTACTGATAAACTTCTCTGAATTAAAATGGGCATAATCAGGAAACCCACTGACACGGTAGCTTGGCAGATTTAGTTTTCATTTAAATCACTGATGTAGGCTGTGTCAACCCTGAACTCTTAGTCCTCCATGCCATAATATTTTCAGTTATAGAAATAAAAGAGAAGAAATATTTAAACTTTTATTTCATGCCAACTAAGTTTACAAGGGAATGCAAATGATTAGGAAAATACTGAGTGTACCATCTGCTTCGGTCAGTCCAAAACAGGTCCTCATAATTCACCCTGACACATATCAGTCACAGCAGGCTACTGCTAACGCTTGTCCTCTGCACTCCAGTGACACCGGCCCTCTCTCCTTTTCTAGAAATCAGCAGGTTCCCTCACCCATGTGGTCGTTGCACATGCTGTGTCACCTACCTCAGACACTTCTTCACTCATGCATTTCATTCAAAAATATTTACCAAGCACCAAATAAGTAACAGGTGCTGGCGATGTGTTAATAACAAGATATGGCCTTCTCACACTCAGGGAGCTTGCCTTCTTGTCTTACTCCTTAGTTCTTTCCTCCAATTTAATTTCCACTGTTCCTTCAGATCTCAGCTCAGTCATTCCTTCCTCAGTAATGTTTTTGTAAACCTACTAAGTAGAATAATTGTCCCTATCTCTATCATTCATTCATTCATTCATTCATTCATTCAATAAATATCTACTAAGCACCTAATGTATGTCACACACCGCTCTTGATTCTGGAAATAGAGCAACAACGACAACAACAGAAAAATCAAAGCTCTTACTCTCATGAAGCTTATATCCTAGCCAGAGAATAATATGGTTTTTAAAAAGTCAGCAAATAAATGTCAAGTGCTATAAAAAAAAATCATGCCCTGGCTGGTATGGCTCAGTGGATTGAGCACCAGCCTGTGAACCAAGGGGTCACTGGTTCAATTCCCAGTCAGGGCACACACCTGGGATGCAGGCCAGGTTCCTGGAAGGGGGAGCACCAGAGGCAACCACACAGTGATGTGTCGCTCCCTCGCTTTCTCCTTCCCTTCCCCTCTGCCTAAAAATAAATAAATAAAATCTTTAACAACAACAAACAAAAAACCAGGTAGGGTAAGGGGGACCAAGTGCTCTTCTAGACACATTAGCCTGGCAAGGCACCTCTGACGAGGTGACACCTGAGCAGGGATCTGTATGAAATGAGAAACTGGACCATGTGGGCGCCTGGGGGAGCATTCCAGGCAGAGGGACATGCACGTGCAGAGGCTCTCCTTACACTGTACGCCTCCCCTTTGTACAGCTACCACAGCTGTCACTTACATTGATTTGTATTCGTCTTTCCTTTTAAACTGTTCATTTCACAAGATAAACGTTTTTCCGTTGTTGATGCTCACGCCCCACTCCTAACACTCAATATTAAATACCTATAGAATTAACGAAAGGAGCCAAAGGGGTGGGCGGAAGAAGGGAAGAGCAGAGGGTGTGGAGAGGAAGATGGGTGTCTGAGGCAGCAGAGAAGACACAGCCCTTAACTGAAAGTCAGGAGATACTGGGCCCTATCTCCTATCAGCCTCCTACTAGCTGTCTAAATAATTACAACTGAGTGTCAGTTTGTTCTACGAGAGTTGGACTAGATCTGAAATGCAAATATTCTCTGAACACTAAAGATATTTGTTATAAGACATGCTGAAGAAGTAAAAAACCACCTCTACTTTTCTAATGCAGTTGACAAACAGCTAAGTTCACCACTAGAGATACTATATAATAATACCTTATTTATTCAGAAGTCATTTACCCAGAATATAGCTTAGAATTCTGGAGGAAATGAAGGTCACTAAAGAAACAAAATGCATGTCACAGAGCCCGTACACTAAAGCCAACATTCTTTATACACAGACCCTTTGGCTCTTATTCAGAGGTTATTTGTTCATGTTTTGTAATACAATTAGTGTGTGAACTTCAGCATAATAAAAAAATTTATTTTAAAGAATCATCTATGCTCATTTATAAATACATTTTCAGTAGAAAATCATGTACCCTGAACAAATTAAGTAAAAAGTAACTTTTCCTCCCAGAAAAGATCAGTTACCTATAACTTACTACATAAATTTTTGTTTCATGATCTTGTTCCCCACATTGAAACAAACGAAAAAGAGGAGATGAGATGAACTGCATATAAGCAAGATCTGTCCTCTGACAGATCTCCTGACAGGGAGGAGACTGAAAATTTTTTAAAACAGGCAGAAAAATTCTCAAAAAGCATACCGGTGTTTGGTAATCTGGGCCAAGAAGCCAGTAGCTTTAGGATTCAGTCTCTGAGGGTAACTGTTCTGTGACAGAAAACCAGTGTTTTGTTTGTATCATCAGAAAGGAAAGTCTAAATTCTTTGAGTATACTCTTGAAAAGTTAATGAAAGACAACTTCTTTAATAAACATATGGAACTAAAATGAGCTGAGATTCAGGTATCAAAAATAATTTTATGTGACATCTCACTTCCCAGTCACGTGGGACGGAAGCCAATGGGATTAAGTCAACTGATCAAAAGTGCTTTCCCAAGTCCTGTCAAGTTTCTCCAGTCTTTCGAAATTAGCAACTAGGTTCATTTATATACAAATTTCATCATTTGTGTATAAATGCTTGTCCCAGATGACACATCAGCAAGACAAAAATTTATACTGTAATTGAGTGATGCAACATTTGGAAACGAAACTTAGATGAGTCTGGTTTCTCTTCCCAAAGCCTCTACCCTAGGGACGGAACAGCCCAATTACCCACACTCTCCAGAGACAGGGTGCTGGTTCAGTGCGTGCAGAGAAATTACAGTAGTGGAGGGGACCAGTTTCCTAACCTAGGCATTACCAGAAAAACCCATTATACAGCAAAGCAATAGGCAAGCGTCTCAATAGTAAGTAATGAACCCCAACTGTAGCAACACTCCTTAATGTTAAAATGGCCAACAGGAAGAAAACATCTTGATAAACAATCATAATCATAACAATCAGAAGATATTACTGAAACCAAAATTGTTAAGTACAATTTCATCTGAAACACTTTGGCCCAGTAAATATTTATCCGGGTTTACAGGAAGAAATTACAGTTATTTTAAGAAAGAGACTCCGGCATTACTGACACTGAAGAAATGGGAACCTGGCAACATCCTAAAAACCACAGCCGTCTACCATCACTGCCTTTCACACAAGAACTTGAAAAGCTCTATTATGGTTCAAAAGAAGATTATTAAGTGCTTCAGCTGCACAGATGACCACGTTTTACATGGGAAACAAAATGTTTTCAGACATTAAAAATAAACACGAAATATTAAAAAAAATGTGACTCTGGGAAGGATGCTCAAAGGTTCTCCGTAGAGGATATAAAATACACAGAAAAAACACTGCTATCAAAGTTTCTCACTTCCTGCTTCGCTGCCCCTTTTACAAAGCCGCAGGTCAGGAAATCAGTGAAGTTTGTCGTCAAACTGAAAACGCTACTCACTGGTATCTGTTTCTAATCACAACAACAGAACTACCAGCTGAAAAGAACGCAACATTCCTATATTCCTATTTCTAAAGAGAATACACACTCAAACGATTAATTGTTCAGGAAGTTTTAACACTACTTTAGCTTTTAAAAACTCAACTAAATAAAAACTTTCAAATGTGAAAAAGCCTCAACGTGCAAGAGTGGGAGAGGGCAGAAAACAGGAACACTTTGGAGTCGCCTACAGGGTCTTATTATTCGGCACAAACGCCACAAATCAAAATGCATGTCCTAGGAGCGCGGAAAGCCTGGAGCGCGGCTCCTGAGACGGAATGCGGTCGCCGAGATTTCGGAAGGAACCGTCCTTAACCCTTCCAGGGCTAATCCTTCCTGAGCGACTAGGTTCAGCTCAGCACCCGAAGACCGCACTTGTGCCTTTAAGTGGGAAATGACCCTGATTTTCCGTAACTGGCATCTTTAGTCCTGTCAACCCCCTCAAACTCCACACTCTGCCCCCCTCTTTCTCGGATGCAAACTCCTGCAAAAGGAGTTGCTGCGGGACTTGAAACGGACCACAGACCACTTCATTCTTTGCACGGGGGGCGATGCGTGGAGAGACAGAGGCTGCCGAGATCAGCTGAAAGTGGGGGCTGACGCAGAAGCCGCGGTCCCCTCGGTCCTTTCACAGAGAGAGCCGCGCCCACCGCCGCGCCGCGAGCGGAGGCGGGGGTCAGGGGTCGGCCTCGGGCGCAGGACCCCGCGGCGCGCGCTCCGGCCCGGGCGGCGGCGCGCGGGGGCCGCGGGGGACCCTTCGCCCCCGTGCCGGGCGGCCACTCGGCCCTCCCGCGCCCTGCATCCCAGGCCCACCTTTGATGCCGGCCATGGCGGTAACGTCCCTCCTGGCTCCAGGTCCCGAGGCGGCGGCGGCGACCGGGAGACCAGAGACGCGCGGCTGAAGCAGACACCAGACAACACCCGGAAGTGCGCGACGCAGCACTTCCGCCGGCGGCTCGCACTCGCGCAGGGGTGCGGGGGGCGCGGGGGACGCGGGGGACGCGCGGGACGCGCGGGCTTGGGACTGGGAGACCGACCCCTTCCTTCGCTTCTCAGCTACCCTGCCGATCGCCGCCCTCGGAGGCTGTCCTCCCCGGCCCCGCTTCCGGGGCGTGCCGGCGCCATCCCCTAGACGCTTCTCTGGCGGAAGCTCTATCCCTAAGCTCCTTCGGCATCCCGAAATGTCGCAGAGTCTTTGATGAGCAGGGATCGCCAGTAGCTGCCGATCTTCGGAAGGCACGGTGTGATGTCTTTGGGGGAGGATTTTGCGATTCTGGAGGCGCATCCATTTCACTCTCCTCCCAGCCTTGTAATAAAGGTGAAGTAAGGCTAGTTGGCTGGTCTGCACTTGGCTCCTCGGTTTCCGACTCAGAACTAGGGCTCTGGTGAGACCCACCTCCGGAGAAAGCAGTGGGACCCGGTAAAGGGTGGATTTAATACAATCTCAGTCTCTTGGGAGTCTGAGAATCGCCGGGTTTTTTGGGTAGTAACAGGGCTAGAAATATAAGGAAAAAGCAGAGGTACAAATACACTTATTTTAACTCATCGTAGAAATTTATTGAACATTTACTATGTGTTGGCAACAGGGCAAGTCACTGAGGTCACCGAACCGGGTACGGTTTGCCCTATTCAGGAGCTTCTAGTTCAGTGAGACAGACACACAAAAAAAGCGTGAAATACAACAGTGATAATTGCTAGGGTAATGGGTGAATAGTTCTATGAAAGCTTTCGATTTAGATCAGTCAAAAGATTTCCCGGAGGGACAAGCAACAGAGGGACGTACAGATATGTAACTAGAGAAGAGGGAAAAGCCATCCCGGGGGAGGGATTGTGTGTTTGTGAGCCGGGTGGGGGTGACGAGTTTGGGCGGCGGACTGGGGGGGCATAGGATTTGGTCCACTGGAGAGAAGGTGAGTGGGCTTGCTGGGGTTTGGGGTGGGCAGTATGGTTATACAGCAGGGTCCTATAGAATGAGGCCGCCCCCCTCCCTTCTGAGCAGTAAGAATCTTTTGAAGGGTTTTAAAAAGGTACAAGTGGTGGTGGGTAATGTAAAATTTGAATTTAAATCTTTTCCGTCACGGGACTAAAGATGGCGTATAAAACCTTGTTGAGTGAATGATTAGAAGACATGTTTCCAACATGCTTTAAAATGAGAGATACTGGGAAGCTAAAGATGTTGTTCACCCTGCTCCCTTCTACCATTTCCAAGCTTGAATTAAAAAAAAAATAAAACATTTTAAAACAGGTCTTTTCTTAAGGCTTAATGCCCCAAGTAAGTCTATAGGTGCCTTGTGGAGAAGAATTTTTTTCAGTTCAAGTTAGTGCAAAAAGTTCGCCACTTTCTGTACTACGAAGAAAGAATTTCCATTTAAGGGCTGTGGTAGCAAAACCACAGGCACACTTGAACATATGTTGTGGAAATGTTGCTATTTAGACAGCCTGTGAATCACTAGCCCTCTTTTGTAAACTGAAATAGACTTATGCGTCCTGCTGTCCAACCATCTTGAAGGGGATAGGTGGAATTCCTGGAGAAGTAAATGATTCCATCCCAAATAGTCACCTCTAACATTTTGTTTCACAGGCATCCTTAAAAACAGGGATGGTTGAGGGAACATAGCAGAGAGATAGCTGATCAGTGGTGGTGTATTGGGAAGTGATAGCTTCTTATCTCATAGGCTCATGGCTTAGCTCTTGGGAAAAGTTCACATTTTAGTAAGCCTTTTGGAGCTTCTGAAAACCCCAGTGGCCGAGTTAAATGCTAGTCCCCCAGTTTCCTCCAGTGAATATAATGGGTTGGACATTGTAGACATTCATCCTTGATAACAATTATGGGTAACTAGGATTGTTCTTTAGGTTAGAGGGGACTTTTGCTTCTGTGGTCACTGAATCCTAAGAGTTTCTCCTTTGACTTTTCCATGAGATCCACAATATTTCTTGGAAGAAAACACTCACTACACTAAGGACTATTTTTGGTTTACAGATGTCAAGAGTTATTTGAGACCTTAAAAAAACAGCATGTCCAAATGTTGTATTTCAAGGACCACTCTAGATATTCCAGAATTTTTGTGAGCAGAGCCCAGGAATCTGAAATTTTAACAAGAACCCTAAAGATTTCCTATGCAAACTGAAGCTTGAAAGTAATTGTGTTAAAGGGGCAGAATGTCAGGAGGTTTTTTTTTTTATTTAATTAATTTATTTATTTTTAGAGAGAGGGGAAGGGAAGGAGAAAGAGTGGGAGAGAAACATCAATGTGTGGTTGCCTCTCATGGGTCCCCTACTGGGAACCTGGCCTGCAACCCAGGCATGTGCCCTGACTGGGAATTGAACCAGCAACCCTTTGCTTCACAGGCCCGTGCTCAATCCACTGAGCTACACCAGCCAGGGCATTTTTTTTTTATTGATTGATTTTAGAGAGAGAGGAAGGGGGAGAGAAACATTGATTTGTTTTCCACTTATTGATGCACTCATTGGTGGCTTGTATGTGTCCTGACCAGGGATTGAACCTGCAACCTTGGTGTGTCAGGACGATGCTCTAACTCAGTGGACCCCAGCCTTTTTGGCACCGCGGACCAGTTTCATGGACGACAACTTTTCCACTAACCGGGGTGGGGGGAGGGTTTCAGGATGATTCCTGAGCATTACATTCAAGCTCACCTGGTCCACTCCACGGCCTGGAAGTTGGGGACCCCTGTTCTCACCAACTGAGCTACCTAGCAGTGCAGTGTTCTTCATCAGTTTGCCAAGTGAATCCTGAACATTAGTAATGTTGTATCCTTTAAATGTTCTCTAACTATTCTTATATAATAGTTGATCTTCCGTAGTTTCAGAACTTTTCATTCAGATGGCTTGCTGTCCTCCAAAGTTAATTCACAAAGATGAGAATGGCGCTGAGAGAAAGAGCTGTTGTTTATCGAGCAGCTGCTGTGTGCCTAGTGCTTTAAATATTTATCTGATTTAATCCTCCCTACAATTTTGTTAAGGTGGAATTACTGCCTCTTACAGAGCAAGCCAGAGAATCCCCAGAGAAATTTTAGTTTTAGTTTTAAAAAGCTTTATTTTGGAAAATTTAAAATATATAAAAATTATTCCAAATAGTATGATGAACTTCTGTGAACCTTCAGCTACCCTTAACAGTAGCACAGGGTCAATGTTTTATCTATTCTCCCCATCAACTTCCTCCTACCTCGCATATTATTTTGAAGGAAATTCTGTATATAACTTTTTATCTTTGATATTTCAGTGGTTTTAAAAGGATCTTAAAAATTACATAGTCATAGTACATATATCACACCTGAAAAATGATTCTTTAATATCAATATATAATATTAAAGAATCATTTCCAATTTCCAATTGTCTTATAAATACCATTTATTTTATAGTTTGTTTAAACCAGGATCCAAATCAGGTTCCCCCATTGCTCTGCCATATCCAAATTCTCTCCTTAGACAGTGTAGTTCTTCCTGTGGCATTAAATGGTGTCTTCATTTTGGCAACTACCAAATTAACCTTAGCTTTGAAATTTAGACTTGTATATCCAAGTGTCTATTTGGCATGTCTACCTGGATGCCTACTTCAAACTCAACATGTTGAGAATAAAATTCTGTAGTATCTTTATTCCATTCATGCTTGGTCCCTCTCCAAGACACCACTGTTCTGCCTCCTCTTGTTCTCTTCCCCTATCTAACTTTGCTTTGGTTGTACTGGCTTTGTTTGCCTCTCCCACCCCCCAAATTTTGTTTTATTCACTGCTGATCCCCTGTGCCTGGAACAGTGTCTGGCAGGTACTATTATTTGCTGGTAGGTGCTCAATATATAAATGTATGGTCAAATTAGTGAATGAGTTGCTCCAAACAAAGCCCGGCTTTCGCATCCGCTGTTCACCAGGCGGGCATGAAGGCTCTTCCTCTGATCTTTGTATGGCTGATTCTCATCATTCAGGTCTCAAAGCTTCGAAATCACTTGCTAAGGAAGGTCCTCCCTCCTTGAACAAGTCGCCTCCCAGTCTCCATCACCCTGTTTTAATTTCACCTATGCACTTATCACTACCAATTATCTTAATTTATCAATTTATTATTTACTTTTGTGTGTCCTATTCCTCTTCAATGTAAGAGACCTGAGTACAGGGACCTTGGCTGTATCCTCCATGCGTAAAATAGTACCCGACACATACTAGGCATTCAGTCTCTGTAAATTGAATGAATGAATGAGAGCCTCCTAGAATTGTTTTCTCTGGCTGATTTCTTATTTAGGCAGTAGTTTCTCCTCCTGATATTTTCTAAGCTCTTACTGCCACCACGCAGAAGGAAATATGTAAAGGCTCTGGGCCTCTGAAACGAGACAATATATTTCCATGTTATCTTTCGGTCGAATTCTCTCTGTAGCCAACTAGGTGCTGAAAACAAAGTTGAGCAAGGCACACCAACTTCCCAGGGAAGGTTACTGAGGTTTTGGAGATACCTAACTTGACTGACTACATACGTCTTAGATTTTGCATTGCGATGGTTTCTTTCTTCCCCAACCTCAGCACCTACTGGAAGAATCTTCGGGACAGCAGCCCTTGGCCCCGCCCGAGGGTTGCGTCACTCCTTTCGCTCCGCCCTCAACCGCTGCGCCCGGTCCCTCGCGGCTCTGAGCCTCAGGGGCGGGGCCGGCGGCGTCCACTCAAGATCCCAAAAGCGCCGCAGCGGCAGTGACGTGAGGCGGGCGCACGGACATCCGTAGCTGTTGCGACTCCGCCGACCGATTGTCCCTTCTTCGAGGCCGGAATTCCTGGCGTCCCTGTGCAGCTGCCCGCTGATTTACACAGGTCTGATTTCCGTCCTCGAGTGCTTGGCAGCCGCGTACCATCTTCGCCCAGCGCCATGGCCGCGGCCGGTGGGCCGGGCGCGAATGGACGCTGCCCTTTCCTCGGTCTCCTTTTGCTTCTGATCGCGGGCCCTGCCCTGGGCTGGAAAGACCCAGGTGAGTGACGTCTTCACTTGCCCCTTCCTGTCGCCAGGTGAGAGGCCCCGTGGGCGACGATTTTTGTTCGCCGCCCCTTGAGCTTTTCTGCCCTAATTCCCCTTTTTCAGCCCCTTCGCTATTCATCTGTGCCCTTCTGGCGCCTTCTCGCTTCCCAGGCGTCAGATGGGAGAGTGGGGACTTTTGGGGAATTGATGGAGCGGGACAACTCAGTATTTAACGTCCCCGTTCTTCCCTGGACTCCTAAAATTTGCCCACCTTCACCTTCCTCGGGCTACGGCCCTGATCCTGGGAGTCTGGCTGGAAAGCCCGACGCTCCCCTGCGCATCTAGCTTTGTTGTCCTGACTGTCTGAAGTCTTCGACTCTGGCTGTTGTCATGGCTGCCTGTTGCTGTGGCTGGCAGTTGCTTTGACACCGGCAGCGTCTGAGTCACACTTACCGGACAGGGCCGCAAGCCTATAGGTAGGTTAGCAGAATCGTGTTCGATTACGTGAACCGAACTCGTGCTGCTTTTTCTGGCCGTTACAGTGAAGTTCATTGGGTTACGCCAGCTTTTCTCATTGTTTTTCACCATACTTTAGAATTTAAGAAGTATTTTCATCTTTTTGTGTGTGTGTGTGATGTGACATGATAAACGATTTTTAGGGAAAAGTTTCTTTTATATTACTGTTATTAGAATTACCTAAAGAATTTTTTATGGGATCAATAATATTACTTGTAATTAATATATATACGTCTTTATACATCACATATATACTGATTTCCTTTTAAAAAGTGATGTGTGCTATTAAATTAGACTTAAAAATGATTTTGAAACATTTAAAATTTTGTTTTTGTCCTGAAACATTTAAAATTAAAAAAGATATTAAGGCCTGATGGAAAGTGCACCAATATTGCATATGTGATTTGGTGATAGGAAATGCCTATGTTTTTGAACTTGAGCAACAGATTTATTTCTGTAATTTCCCACTTTATTCTTAAATGCTGAAATGAGAGAGAAGGTGTATTTGCAAGTACTTGGCTTTGAGTAACCCATTTGATGTGGCTGTTTTATTACTGCTAAATAAAATGCCAAGTTGGATTTAAATGTTTGTACATTTTCCTTATGTGTTCCTAGAAAGTTGTATATAAATAGATTTTGATTAGAATTATAATTTAAAAACCGGAATGAAAAATGAATTAGTCGAACCCTCAAGAAATTCTTAAATATAAAAAGGAAGTTTACAAATGAAGAGTCAGGGGAATTAAAAAAAAACAAATTTATTTAAATAAGATTCTAGTGTACATTTCTCTGGTGCATGATAGAAATGTACACTTTTATTTTTTACTTATTTCTGTGATACATGACCTGTATGTTGCGTTATGTGCCTGCTACCCAAAGGCAAATCATCTTCTGTCACTATATATATTTGGCTCCCTTTATCCTTTGCTATTCTCCTACTCCCTTCCCTCTTGGTAACCACCATGCTGTTGTCTGTCTGTGTCTATGAATTTCAGTTTTATATGCCACATATGAGTTAAATTATATGATTCTTAGCTTTTTCTGACTGGCTTATTTCATTTGCATAATGTAATGTTCTCAAGGTCCATCCTTGTTGTCACAAATGGTAGAATTTCTTCTTCTTAAGATTTTATTTATTTTTAGAGAGAGGGGGAGGGAGGGAGAAAGAGAAGGAAAGAAACATTAGTGTGTGGTTGCCTCTTGTGCACCTTCTACTGGGGACCTGGTCTGCAACCCAGACATGTGCCCTGACTGGGAATCGAACCGCGATCCTTTGGTTCGCAGCCTGTGCTCAATCCACTGAGCTACACCAGCCAGGGTAGTATTGGTAGTATTTCATCTTTTCTTATGGCTGAGGAGTATTCCAAATAATACAAACCGCATCTTCTTTATCTGTTCCTCTGTAGAAGGGCACTTTGGTTGTCTCCATGTCTTGGCCACTGTGAGTAATGCTGCAGTGAACAGAGGGGTGCATAACTCTTTGTGTGTAACTGGTTTCGAGTTTGTCAGGTAGATGGCAGAAGAAGGATTGCTGGGTCCTATGGTAACTCTAATTTTAGTGTTTTGAGGACTGGCCATGCTGTTTTCCATAGTGTCTGTACCAGTTTATATTCCCACCAGCAGTGAAGGAGGTTTTCTTTTTGTCCACAGTCTCTCCAGCACTTATTATTACTTGTCTTGTTGACAATGGCCGTTCTAACAGCTGTGAGGTGGTAGAAGTGGTATTGCATTGTAGTTTTGATTTACATTTCCCCCATAGCTAGTGAAGTTCACCATCTTTTCATAGATCTGATGGCCATTTGTATGGCTTCGTGGGAGAGGTATCTGTTCAGGTCCTCAGCACAGTTTTTTAATTGGATTGTTGGTTTGGTGTCGAGTTGTCAGAGCTTTTGAATTTTTAAAAACATTTCTTCATTTTCTTTTTCTAGCCCATGAGATGTTGGAAGCTCTTCTAATTCTTTATCTTTTGTATGAGACCTGTTTTTCCCCTTTTCTTCTGGCAGTTATTGTCTGCAGTGCTCTAAGACTTCCTGGCGAGGGGCCTTTTTGTGGTTCTGATTTGCGGCCGTTTTCTTTGCTTTTACTATGGCGGCTCTCGTCCTTCAGTTGTGAGAGCTTTTCCTGAAGCGTATCACTGAAGTTCCTTCCATCTGATTTCTCCGCCCTTTCGTTCTGGAACCCCTGTTGGCTTTTTGGAGTTCCCCAACCGGTCCTGTAATCCACCTCCTTCCCCGCATTCTGTCTTTTTGCTCTGCCTCCTAGGAGATTTTCTTACCCTTAACTTCCAATAGTTCTATGGAGTTTTTCATCTCAAGCTGCCATGATTTTAATTCCCAGGAGCTCTTGTTTTGTTCTCTGAGTATATCCTTTAAAAACGATTGTTTTATGTCTTTGAGGATATCATAGTTTTAAAAATACATTTAAAAATTTTCTTGTCCCTATATAGTTTCTCTTTTCTCCAGCTTGCTTTCGTGGTTTGTTTTGGTCTGGTTATAGTATTCCATGTTAGGGACTTTCCTCATGTTTTTAGTTAATTTCTTGGCTCTCTGCTCAAAATTAAGGTGTGAACCCAAAAGCTGGTTGGAAGCTATCATTATATGGTTGGTTCTGTGGGACTTGGAATTTTACTGTGGGATGATCTGGTGACTGTAGGGTTACTTGGGTAGTTCTTTTTTGGGGAAACTTCTGATGTTGGTATATTTAAGTATTTTTGTAAAGAATTTATTTATTTTTAGAGAGAGGGGAAGGGAGGGAGAAGGAGAGGGAGAGAAACCGACGTGAGAGAGAAACATACATCAGTTGCCTCTTGCGTGTGCTGTGACTGCACCCTGAGTAGGACCACACCCACAATCCAGGCTCGTGCCCTGACAACGACCTTTTGCTTTGTGGGAGGACACCTGACCTACTGAGCCACCCTGGTCAGGGCGAAAACTTTAGTTAATCCATTCATCTACTGACAGACACTTAAGTCATTAAATGTGCTTCAGGAACATCGATGTATATTTTCTGCCATTTTAATTAACCACTAATGTCGTCGCGTAGTAGTACATTTCAGGTTAATGAACTTTTTGGTCCT
>PVKM010022592.1:0-21702 GCA_004027735.1 Carollia perspicillata
TGCCCCAGCCACCCCCTCCTCCCACCCTCACTTCTGTCCCCCTTTGGATTAAAGGAATGTGGTGAATTTAATACATCCCTTGATGCTCTTGATTGGAGGGGAGCAAGAATCTCAGGGAAACCAGTTAAGAGGCTATTATGTAGGTCTGGGCAAGAGATAACTTTGACATAGTTGTTCCTGGAATAAACCCACTGCTATCTTCAGAGTAGTTACTAATAGTTGTTTCTCTGTTTTGAAATCTAGATGAGGAAATACTTGGCAATATTATTATTGCTCTTACAATAATAGCGCCCATGGCTAGAGAAGTAGTCAATATTGAGATAATGCAGGTGGTATAGTCTAAGAAAGGGAGAGCAGATTTTTTATATGTGCGAAGTGATGCCACAGATGGTTTTAGGCATGGAGGGACATGATTCAAATTGTGTTTTAAAAGATGGTATAAAAATGGATTAGAAAATTGTGATAATAGAAGAAAACAAACAAGATCGGAGGCAATTGCAAACATAAGGTGAAATATAATGGGGACTTAAACAGGATAAGGGCAATGGAGATAGAGAGAAGAAGACAGATTTAAAACATGTTTAAGATTGGGTTTGAGGTATGAAATATGAAACAGGAAGATATCCCTGGTTTCTTGAGTGAACGAGTGAGTGGTAGAGGTTTCCTTTAGTAAGATGGGGACAGTGTTGAAGGAAAGGTCAATAGTTCAATTTTGGAGACATTAAATTTGAGACATCTATGACTAAATATTTTTTTTAAGTAGACAACTAAATATATGAATCTGAAAATACACATTCTTATACATATTTGTAAAGTAGAAGAAGATTATACTATGAATATTATTTTGCTGTATGATCTTCTTCATTAAAACAAATTGTGGGCTCTCTGACAGATTTCTAGCTAAGATGGAGGTATAGGTAGAAATGCTTTGCTTCCTCAAGAAAGATAACAACCAGTTTAAAAATAATAAACAACCAGAATTGCCAGAAAATCAAACTGCATGGAACTCTGACAAACAAGGAGTTTGAAGAAACATTCATCCAGGTCATCCAGACCAGTAGAAGGCGTAAAGATGGCTAGCTGGGAGGAGAGGATGTGCAGTAAGTTGGCGGCTGGAGGATTCTGCCAGCAAGGTGGGGGATGGCTGACCAGGAAACTAAACACTCAAAACCTCCACCTGTAAAATGCTGTGGGGGTTGTGAAGGTGGGAGAAACTCCCAGACTCACAGGAGAGTTCACTGGAGAGGCCCACAGGATCCTAGAATGTACACAAACTCACCCGCCTGGGAATCAACACCTGAACGGGCACAATCCTCTTGTGGGAAATGAGGGAAGTGATGGGAAGTGAGACAAGAGTGAAGCAAGTGAGCAGCAGTGTTCCCTCTCTGACCCTCCCCCACAGATAGCACCACAATGCAGCAAACAGGGTTGCCTTGCCCTGGAGAATACCTAAGGCTCCACCTCTTACCACATAACAGGTGCACTGAGACAATGAAGTATGGCCCAAATGAAAGAATAGATCAAAACTCCAGAAAAAGAGCTAGGCAATGAGCAGATGGACAACCTGTTAGATGCAGAGTTCAAAACACTGCTAATGAGGATGATCACAGAAATGATTGAGTTCAGTTGCAAAATGAAGGAAGAAATGAAGGCTATGAAAAGGGAACTAAAAGAAAATATACAGGGAACCAAAAGTGAAGGGAAGGAAAACTGGACTCAAATAAAAAATTTGGAACAAAAGCAAGAAATAAACATCCAACTGGAACAGAATGAAGAAACAAGAATTCAAAGAAATGAGGAGAGACTTAGGAACCTCTGGGACAACTTTAAGTACCCCAACATCCAAATTATAGGGGTGCCAGAAGGAGACGGGGAAGAGCAAGAAATTGAAAACTTATTTGAACAATTAATGAAAGAAAACTTACCCAATCTGATGAAGGAAATAGACTTCCAGGAGGTCCAGGAAGCCCAGAGAGTCTCAAAGAAATTAGACTCAAAGAGGAACACAACAAGGCACATTATAATTACATTATTCCAGATTAAAGAGAAGGAGAGAATCTTAAAAGCAGCAAGAGAAAAGGAGACAGTTACCTACAAAGGAATTCCCATAAGACCATCAGCTAATTTCTCAGAAGAAATCTTAGAGGCAAGAAGGGGCTGGAAAGAAATATTTGAAGTCATAAAAGGCAAGGACCTACATCCAAGATTACTCTATCCAGCAAAGCTAGCATTTAGAATGGAAGGACAGATAAAGTGCTTCCCAAATAAGGTAAGGTTAAAGGAGTTCATCATCACCAAGCCCTTATTATATGAAAGTTAAAGGGACTTACCTAAGAAATAGAAAAAGATAGAAAACTATGAACAGTAAAATGACAACAAACTCATAACTATTAACAACTGAACCTAAAAAACAAAAACTAAGCAAACAACAAGAACAGGAACAGAATCACAGAAATGGAGATGACATGGAGGGTTATCATTGGGGATGGGAAGGGGAGAATGGGGAAAAGGAACAGGGAATAACAAGCATAATTGGTAGGCATAAAATAGACAGGGGTAGGTCAAGAATAGTATAGGAAATAGAGAAGCCGAAGAACTTATATGTACAATCCATGGAGATGAACTAAGCGGGTGGGGAATGCTGGAGGGGGGAAAGTACAGGGCACAGTGGGGATAAAGAGGAGAAAAAAATTGGGATAACTGTAATAGCATAATCAATAAAATATACTTAAAATACAAATCATGGGAATTTTCATATCTGTAATATAGATTTACTTTATTACTTTTTAAAGTTACACATTAGTATAGTTATACCATAATTTAATCAGCAGTTTCCATGTATGCTCATTATAATGGACAGTATTACGTAGTTTTACAAGTATTTCTGTAGGATAGATTTTGAAAAGTGGAGTTGCCAGGTCAAAATATATGCACATGTTGAAGCCAGATAAAAATTGCCACCCTTGAAAGAAACTGCACCATTATCCATGCGTTAGAATGTCAGTTTCCCTAACATTGGCTTTTATCAATTTATATTATGTTTTGTAGTCTGAAAGGAGAAAATGTTATCTCAGTGTGATTTTACCTTACCATTTCCTGATCCATGAAGTTGACTATGTTTCATATGTTTATTAGCCATTCGATTTCCTTCGGTTCTATGTGAAAAATATATCAAATGATTCCAGAAATAAAAAATGAAATAATATTCAGATATTTTTTAAAAATGAAAAATTTAAAAATGAAGGAAGAAAAGGCAAAAAGAAGGTCGGTGATAGGAGAGAATAAAGGAAAGAGATGGAGGCCTGTTAGTATTTATTTGTTTGTTTGTTATTGGATGACATGAGAATTTTGGAGAGTGGTTGGTCAGGGGGAGGTTAAGTATTTTATGAAAGTTATCACTTATGGTTTTGCTTGTTGTACATTAACAAAATATGAGAGATTGTTTTTAAAATGCATTTTAGAACTCAATGTTTTAATATCTCCTTTTTTCCTATATCTTAAGAGATATTTGAAAACAAATCTGTAAATGCTCATGAAACTTTGATGGTTAAAGAGATCATTAACAAGGAGCCTAAAGAAATATTTTTTCCCTGGGAGCAGCCCCATGTACTTCATAGAGTAGCTCCACTTTGCAGGCTGCTACGATGGTTATAGAAAACCCAGTAAGAGGTCTCCCACAGCCATGTGTATCCTGTTCTATTAATAAAGGAAATGTTGACTAGGACACTGGGGATTAGACACAACTAATTTTCTAAAATGCCATTGAGCTGATCTTTATCTGTAAAGCCAACACAGACATATGCATGGCTAAAATGAGCTCCCTGCCTCTCAGATTTCAGTGGGATAAAGTCTGGTGTTTTATTTCACACTCATAGAACAGCAGGTCTGAATGGTAAGAAGTCTTATTTGTTGAAGCTATTATTTTCAAATACTACTCCAATTATTAGGATTCTTGGAATACATAGTTTTAATTAAAAAAGCAATTTAACTTTTGTTTAGACTCCGAGCTCCACATTCCCTCCAACAAGTCTGATACTATGCTCTCAGCATTACAAGTTCATGGTGATTGGACCAAGTTGGCATGTCCCCAAAGCACGCTGGCCTTCTTTTGAGACTATTTTTGATCAAATACATTTTGTCATTCCAAACTATGAATGACAAGTTAAACACAGCCCAACACTGGGGATTCTTTGTGGTGAACCTTCCCTTCTTACTTGAAGAACAGTTGTTTTACACTGAATGTCCTAAGTGGTAGGTCTATTATGAAAACGGAGTCCATTAAGCCAAATAACTATTACTAAATCTGGGAAGTTAGGCCAGAACACACATGCAGACACAGTTCTAAAAATGTGACGTGGAGAAGAAAGCTAAGATGGTAGCTGAGGTCAACATGGCTCATCTCCTCACACCACCTCATCAAAATTGCAACTAAACTACAGAACAACCATTATTCAGAACTGCCAAAAATCAAGCTGAATGGCAGTCCTATAACTATGGAGTTAAAGAAGAAACCACAGAGAGACTGGTAGGAGGGGTGGAAACACATAACAGGCTGATCCCACACCCACATGTGGTGGATAAAAATTGGGAGGACTATCTCAGGAGCAACGGGTCCAAGTACTATACCAGGCCCCCCAGTCCAGGGTTCCAGTGCCAGGAAGATAAATCCCCATAGCTTCTGGCTGTAAAAACTAGTGGGGATTGAGGCTGTGGAAGACAGAAACTACTGGATTCCCAGGCAACCCCTTTTAAAGGGACCACACAAGATCTCCCTCATACTCCCTCCCTCTAATCTCTAGTACCAGGACAGCAGCTTGCAAAGCACTGGAGTCATATAGGTAGGAACTGAAGTGTCTGGTATCAGGGCAAGAGCTGGAGAACAGCTGCCTCCCAGACAGAAGCACTGATGGAGGACATTGTTCCTTTTCTGAGCCCTACCCCCACAGACCTGGCAGGTGGGTGCCACACCTGAGACTCCATCAATTGGCTCACACTATTTGCCTCACCCTGGTGATTCCCTCAGGTTCCATCCCACCCAGCATTCAGGCCCACACAAACTGTTTCCAGTGCCTTTTCCATGTGAGTGGCTTGTCTTGGCTCCTGCTTCAGATTTTCCTAAATTCTCTCAAACAAGTACATCTGGCCCCAGCGAGGCCTGTACTTCTTGCTAAGTGGCCTCAGGCCTGGCACTAGGAGCAGCTGGCCTTGGCTCACAGCCTGGCCTCACTTGGGCACCTCCAGCACCAAAACAAGTAGAAGCCATCTGCAGATTAATTGTTAGCTTATGCTGGGGGGCCCTGGACAGAACACCAGTGGTGGTTAACCTTGGTTTGCAGCTCACAAGAAGCCGCAGAGCCTGTGCATACAGTGGACAGCTACAGAGCATGCCAGAGTGCCAAAACCCAACCACTTCCATAAGCGACGCATTTAGGGGTGAGTTCAGCAGATGCTAGAGCCCTGCTGAAGTAAGTCCTGCTGTGTGGGGTGGGCTCCTGCACAGCTGATCCTCCGATGTGGTTGGAGGTTGGTAATAAGTGGTCACAGCTAGTCCTTGGCTGATTGCCCTGGACAAATCCCTCCCATTGACCTGCCCACAGCCATCAAGCCTCAACTATAACAGGAGGCTGTACACAGCCCATACAGTGGACACACCTTGAGTACTCAGCTTAGGTGGTAGGTGAGGCTATGCCACTGTACTCTACAGGTCCTGAAGGACACCTACTTCATTAGGCCACTCTACTACGCTAGGGAATTGTAGCAGCTCTACTTAATACATAGAAAAAAACTCAGGGAAGCTGCCAAAATGAGGAGACAAAGAAGCATGACCCAAGTGAAGGAAGAGAACAAAACTCTAGAAAAAGAACTAAACAAAAGGGAGACAAGCAACCTATTAGATGCAAAGTTCAAAACACTGGTTATAAGGATGCTCAAGAAATTAGGGAAAGAGAAGATAAACTCAGAGAGAACTTCAACAGTGTAAAAAAGGACACAGAAACCATAAAAAAGAACCAGTCAGAAATGGAGTATATACTAACTGAAATGAAGAACAATTTACAGTGAATCAACAGTAGAGTGGATAAAGCAAAGAATCAAATCAGTTATTTGGAATATAAGGAAGCAAAAAACATCTAATCAGAATATCAAGAAGAAAAAATAATCCAAAAAGTGAGGGTAGTGTAAGGAGTCTGTGGGACAACTTCAAGTGTACCAACATTTGCATTGTGGGGTTGCCAGAGAAGAGAGTCAGCAAGAAATTAAAAATCTATTTGGAAAAATGATGACATAAAACTTGCCTAACTTGTGGAAGGAAATAGACATACAAGTCCAGGAAGCACTGAGAGTCCCAAAGAAGATGAACCTAAAGAGGCCCACACCAAGACACATTATAATTAAAATGCCAAATGTTAAATACAAAGAGAGAATCTTAAAAGCAGCAAGAGAAAACAGATAGTTACCTACAAAGGAGCTCCCATAAGACTATCACATAAGCAATTTCTCGAAAGAAATTTTGCAGTCTAGATGGAAATGAAAAGAACTATTCAAAGTGTTGAAAAACAAAAGCTTAAAACCAAGATTACTCTACCCAGCAAAGCTATAAAGAGCTTGTCAGACAAGAAAAGCTAAAGGATTTCATCACCACCAAACAAGTATTATATGAAATGTTAAAGGGTCTTCTTGAAAGAGAAGGAGAGGGAGAGGGGAGAAGGGAGAAGGGAGAGGGGAGAGGGAGAAAACAACAAGAAAAATATGAACAATAAGCCCTGGCTGGTGTGGTTCAGTGGACTGAGTGCCAGCCTGTGAACCAAAGGGTCACCAGTTTGATTCCCAGTCAGGCCACTTGCCTGGGTTGCAGGCTAGGTCCCCTGTAGGGGTCCCACAGGAGGCAACCACACATTGATGTTTCTCTATTTCTTTTTCTCCCTCCCTCCCCCTCTCTCTAAAAATAAATTAATTAAATCTTAAAAAACTATGAAAAATAAAATGGCAATAAATAGTTATATATTAATAATTGAATGTTGAAACAAGATAAATGAACAAAAGAACAGAAACAGAATCATAGATACAGAGAATGTGTTGATGGTTGCCAGATGGGTGATGGGCCTGGGGGATGGGTGAAGGGATGAACAAGTACAGATTGATTGTTTCAGAATAGTCATGAAGATGTACAGTATAACATAGAGAATGGAGTAGCCAAAGGCCATCTATGCAAGTCTCATGAACATGGACAATGGTGTGAGGATTGTCTGAGGGAGGGGGGGTGCTGAGTGGAGGAGGGCAAAGGGAGGAAAATGGGTCAACTATAATCACATAAGCAGTGAAATATAATTTAAATTAAAAAAATAAAATATTGTATGTATTAAGTGATGGTATCATGAAATAATGAGTCAAGATTTGACCAAAATTTATCAAAACTCCCTAAGTATTAAACTTTCTGTTGATGCCTTGAAGCTGAGATTAACAACTGCGATCATTGTCGTTTACTACTTTCTACATATTTAGTTTATACTATTTGTGAGCACATCATTATCCAGACTTATAATTTAACTTCTAATTCCCTAATCATCTAGCTTTAAGGGTGGTGAGGCAGAAGTCACAGTGTTAAATTTTTCATATAGCAGATTAATTTCAGGTGTGATAAAATATGTGAATTACATGTACGAAATACACATTCAATGCATTAAGGTAACGTAAAACTGAAATTTGATAGCAGTGGCTTTTAAACTTTCTTCTTAAATATTACAGCTACGTTTTCATCATATAGACTATATATCATGCCGTCTTCTAACATCAGTGATTGTATACAATAATAGACCTTTGGATTTAATATACTTGATTTCACTCTTCATGCGTGGCCCCCAAGTCCTAACAGGTACTAATTTGTCATGTTTCTGAAGCATGGATTGGAATTGCTTGTACTGGGTAGAAGCAAATCACTTTAGTCAGGGAGTGAGCCCAGCTGTCTACTCTGCAAGAACTTACCAGGGCAACTTGGTTGTTTCAATCTGGTGGTCACTATATTGTAACTTCTGTGAATAGTAAAAATTTAGTTTATTTGTGAAAAGTTGTCTAAAGAAAAAAGCTAAGAGCTTGGTGGTATGATATGAAATGAGAATGCAAAAGCCAATGAAAAGTGAGTTATATGTAGTGACCCTATTATATGCTCTAGAAAGAAATAAGAAGAGGTTTGTAAGTCCATGCCGGGGGTGCCCTAGCCAAAGTAAAGGTGGCTCATTAAGTAAGATGTCTTTAGCAAAATTGAAAAGGCCATCGACTTTGGTATGAGAAAATGTCCATCATTTGGGAGAATAAATGGGTCCTCATCTATTAAGTACTTCAACAGTTTTTAGTACACAAATACTACGTAAGTAGTAGCTCTGATGATGATGGTGTAGTTCTGGATAGAGCTGTGATTTCAGAGAAAACTGACTTCTACTGGCATTTCCACACACCAGGTGGTGAGGGTCTGCTATTTTGTCCCCAGTTAACTACAATATATAAAAGTAAAATGTTTGATTTGGTATTATCAATGTGTTCCCATCACTGCTTATTCCTATAGAGGTTCTCATGAATCTCAACAGAAAATATTGCTATTACTTTTAAAAGTATCTCAGAGTCACTGGAGAAAAATGTATATCATGATGAATGATTTAACACATATCCCTATGAATTTAGAATTTAGGTATATTCAAAAAGATAATTTTCAACATTTAAAACTATTTTAGAGTTTGGAATTTTTTCTTTACGTTCCATCTAGAACACCTCTCCTCTCTCACTCATGCCTGGCAGATGCTCTCTCTGATCCCCGAGCCTGAGTGTGAGTCCTGCTTCTGTCTTCAGCCTCCATGTTCCCTGGGGCTCATGTATCCCCCACTGCCACCCAGCACTACGGCCCCTCCTCCGTCACTGTGCCAATGGCCTGCCTTGTGTGGCTGCGACTTCCTGGATTATAACAATTTGCATTTCTCTTAGCTAGACTACAAGCCTGTTGAGGAAGAAAGCAGGTCCACACTAAATAATATGTGAATTAACCTCAAATCACTTCACATATGACAACATGAGATTAAGAGAGACCTAATGTTTCAAGCAATACAGGTGTCAGGAAATGGACATATCAAAAGAATGTAAGTTTCCTCCCAAAAGGCCCCCCAAAAGATTTTTTATTAGTTGATGGTGAATAACTGTAGTGGAGGAGAGTTGTTTTTGTAAAATATTTATTGAGTATCTATCCACTGCACTTCAGTCACTATGCTATCACACTTCACATGTTTCATCTTACTGAATCCTCTCGGCAACCTTATCATGGATGTACTTGTGTTTTCCCAATTTTCGGATAAGGAAAAGAAGGCGAAGGGAGGCAGTGTGTCCAAAGTCACAGGCAATAAATGGCAGGGTAAGATTTGAACCAGATGTTCTGCCTCTGAGTTTTCTCCCCTCCATTCTGTTGAAACCGAGTTTTTAATTCTTATTCCACCTTGACTGGACACTTATGTGAGCTCTTAGAGATACTTTTCCCACTGTGTCAATTTTTTTAAGTTGTTGAAGCCTACAAAGCTGTGATATATTTTCTGAACCTTGTCTCTCCCCACTATCTATAATGTGGATTTATAGTTGATTTTACCTGTCCTATCCTGTCTTGTAAACATTAATGCCTAAACTAGTTGGACCACTGAGAAGATAATGTCAAGACATCAGTCTCTCCGTAGTGTTCATTGAGCATTCCATGATGAGGCTGTTGCTTCTACTGAGGGGAGCAAGTTGCTTAGAGGTCAACAGGTGAGTCAGAAGATTTTAATCACATTTAAGATACCACACTAATTCACAGATGTCACCAACGGTGGGAAGTTAACATCGGAACAAATGGAAACTTCCTTCTTTTCTTTCGTCTTTCCACCAGATATTTCTAAATTAAGATTTTCCTTATAGCCCTGGCTGGTGTGGCTCAGAGTATTGAGTGCTGGCCTGCAAACCAAAGGGTCACTGGTTGGATTTCCAGTCAGGGCACATGCCTGGGTTTCAGGCCAGGTCCCCAGTGGGCGGTGCGAGAGAGGCAACCACACATCCATGTTTCTCTCTCTCTCTTTCTCCCTCCCTTCCCCTCTCTCTAAAAATAAATAAATAAAATCTTTTAAAAAAGATTTTCCACACAAAACCAAGTTAAAATCTTTAATCTTTAGTATCCCTTATTTCCAAGGAAAAGCATTAAGCCTGTCATTGAGGCAAATGAATATCATGGCTCTGAGCAGCTGAGGGACTGAAATTAAGAAAGAGAAAAGGGAGAAACGAGAGCAGGTGTGGGAGGGGAGGAGAGGACTCGGAGAAGGCTTATGTCTGCCCTGCTGTGCTCCTGCCTTCAGCGGGGCCCTGGATTCCTCCTGTACGCCTTTTCTCCATGCGCTTCTTTTTATAAGGAATTATTCTCCTGGACTCGGTTTGTCTTCTATTTAATTTGTTCTCTGCTGGATTTCTTTGGTCACACAAGACTAGATGTATCAGAAGCAATAAAATATATTTGCAGCTTTTGACATAGAATTATTGTATGTTGTAAACAATCCTTTATCTAACTTCACCACAAAATAAATCAGACATAAAACGAGGGAAGGACGTCAAAGAAGGAAGAAAAACCATTAGCATTTAATCAAAGCATCTCTTTTTTCTTCTCCAACATCATTTCTTAATTGATGATGAGCTGAGCTGTATCTCTTTGTAAGGCCCTCTCTGCATTATACCAGGTGGTTAAAATTATGGGGTGCCACTCTAGCGGGTGGTTTGGGTGGTTGTGGTGAGTCCTCATAAGACGTAGTTTAAACATCAGTAGGTAGAGGAGGTGCCTTTATATTGATGTGGATGCAGTGGCCTGCAGGAGACTATGTGAGGCCTCAGGGCTTCACATCCTCCACTGCAGTGGCTGGACTGACCCCCAACCCCCCCCCATACACACACACATACACACCTCCTTTGTCAGGTGCTGTAGGGTCAGAGCAACATCAGGACTATATATCCAACCTGTGCATATTTCACATAAATCTGGATAAAGATAGCTGAGGCAAATAATCTAGAATTCTGTTCAGTAATTCAGCAGAATAAACTCTTGTTTTGGAGCAAAGAATATATGCAGTGATATTTGGAGCAATAAAAAGACTATCAAATTAGTTTGACAGTCTTTTCCAATAATCAGATTTAGGCAGCCTTAAAATCTGTGCAATCCTTTTAGCTTGATGGTTTACCTGAGGGTGACAGGTAAGAAATGATATTGGGAGATTGCATAGCAATCATATAGACAAGTTCTTCAAAATTATCAGAAGTGAATGCAGAATCCTTGAGATGGTAGAGAGTTTAAAGGGAATTTGGTATCCTTTTAAATGTGCCTATCCTGCTTTTGTTGAAAAGATGAATGAATATATAAATGAACTATCAATAATTTCTTCCCTTAAAGTGTGCTGGTAAAATCAAGATAGATGAACAACCCTTCTTTTCTTATCAAGAAGAATAGATTTCCTGGACAAGTTATACTGAGTGGCCTGGAATAAGTTCCAGGTCATCAGAGGTCACATTAGCCAAGGCTTTTGCCGGGATAGTTGCAGAAAGTAGCTGCATATAATAATCATATGGCCAAACGGGGATGGCCAGTTCTTGGAATAGCAGTGGCAACTTATAAGATTCCTCTGCAACAGATATAACTCATACTGTCAATTTGGCAACTGATTTCTTCATTTTTCAGCAAGTTTTTCTTTGTCTCTATTATCTATCTTTCTACTCTTTAAATTACTCCCTGGTTTCTTCACATTGATCAGTGATAAAATGACTTGGTGTTAGTTACCTTTGCAGATAAAAAGTATGTTAAAAACTGATTGGTTCCAGGGTTATGCCATTTCTTTGTTTTAGGAGATTGTGAGTAGGGTGAATAGTAGTATCCTTGGTAAGTATTATAGGAAAACATGGCATATTAGAAAGTATTTAAATTAAAGTTTCCCTTGATGAATAATACTATCCTAACTATATTTCTGTGATTCTGAGTTTCTGTCTCTTGTTAGATCTGACATCAATTTAATAGGGCTCTGTTTAAAAAGGGAACTACCATTAAACATATATATTCTTTGTAAAATAATAATCCCAATTTTAGGAATATTAAAGCGTGGGAGGAAATGGGTATTAAGGAAATAATTTTGTCTGAGGTTTGTCTGAGATTCTGGAGCAGTATTTTAGGAAATATTGATCAACTTGGACAATATGGAATTTTGCACACTTTTTTTCCCCAGCCTGTATAATAAATTGTTGAATGACTGTACTAGAGATTTCCTCATCATCAATCTTGGTTTTGCAAAATTTTGGTAAATCTTTTTGCAGGAACCTTATTTAGCAAGTTATTTAATAAGTACATAAATATGTATGCTGTTATACACATATTTTAAAATTGGGGGAATTTAAAGTCTAGAGAGAAATATAAGGCTATTATCCTTCAAAATAAAATGCTGAAACTAATGCGTGAAATTTTTAGACATTTGAAAATACTCTAAAAAGTTTAGATAAGGAGGCCAGTGACTGCGCTTTATCATTAATGAGACAACAATGGGAAAAGACCATACTTCTCAAATATGGAACTATGTTTATTATTCAGACATTTATTTTTTAAAGATAATTATTTTATAAGATTTTATTTATTTTTATTTTTAGAGAGAGGGGAAGGGAGGGAGAAAGAGAGGAAGGGAAACATCAATGTATGGTTGCCTATCTTGCACCCCCTACTGGGGACCTGGCCTGCAACCCAGGCAGGTGCCCTGACTGGAAATACAGCCCATGACCCTTTGGTTCACAGGCCAGTGCTCAATCCACCAAGCCACACCAGCCAGGGCTATTATTCAGATATTTAAATATATATATGTTTATTTAAATAATCTATAATGTATTTCATGTAATTAAAAAAATCTCTTTGCAATAGTTGGTTGGTTAAAGACAAGAACACAACAAATTTATCATTACTCAACAAATTATTTTTTAGAAAACTTCATTGTTATGTACCCAACAAGTAGATAATGGGTTTTATTTTTTAAAAAGAGAAAAGGAAAAAATATTCTAGAGAGACAATGGGCATATATTTTGTTTTATATAGGCAAGGTACATGCCATCTGTATTTTATGCTATAGTTTTCCATTTTGTGTGTAATATGCTTTAATTCCACATGCACTGACTTTGTATATATATCTTTGAAAAATGTTAATGTTGAATCACATCATATATGTATATATGCATGAAAAGTATACAATATATTTATCTATAAGAGAATATAAATGCAAAACGTGTATAAAATAAATCTAATCCATCAGTGCGGTATTTAAAAACAAAATGTATGATAACTAAGTAAGTGAGCTCAATTCTTAACAGATGCTGTATTATGTTTCATAGTGTGTAACAAAGCTTTTTCTTTAACTTTTGGTTATCATTATACTGTCCAATCATGGCTACTTAATAAAGTATAATGGATGACTATTGACATAGTTCTTAAAGGATAAATAGAGAAACCGAACAAAATACCACATCAGCTACAGATGGGAGCTAAGAACCAAAACCAAGAGGTTGATTTTGAAGAGCTGCCTGCGCTTCCCATGGAAGTCAGTCAGAATGAGATTGAACCAGAAGACTTGGATCTCTGGCCTCTGCTGCCTGCAGAATTCTTTTCATTTGCCGGGGCGGGGGGGGGGGGTTGCGCGTGCACGCATGCACACACACAGAAGTGTGAAGGACACCTACTTAGATGGAATAGTTGGAAAGTAACATTATGGAGAGCAGTATCCTAGGAGGATTTGGTGATCCCACATAAGTCTGTGTCGCCTGGCCCCCTACGTCCCATTAAATGGCCGGTTGAGACCCAGAGCGGGATTTAAAGGGCTGTGTGTGGATCATTATGAATTTCTTGGCCCTGCCCCTTTCTTATCCCTCTTTCTAGAAGGGGGCAAAAATGGCGTTTCAGATTAGGGAGCAGTCATGTGCAATAGTTGTGTTAGGCCTTGGAATCAGCAAACTTGCTTTGAATCCTGGCTGGGCCGCCCACTACTTTCCCTGCAGCAGGTGCCTCTGACTGGCAAGCTAGTCACTAGGCTCCGAAGGGTGGGAGGGAAGCTGTGGCCTCTCAGGGGCTCTGCACCTGGTCCCTCTGCTGGAGGAGCCCTCAGCAGGCCAGTGGCTACTCACGCCACAGGCAGGAGGTGGGCAGAGCATGGCTGGAACAATTCTGGATTTTGTTTTCTTCACAGGTGTTTACCTGATCATTAGCACAGAAATGGTGGCACAGAAAGTGTTCAATCTATCCATCTTTCTGCCCAGTGGCTTTTTCAGTTACCTCATGAATTACACATTTTCACTGACTTAACACATAACCTCGGCCCAGGTGCCCTCAAATGCAGCACTAACATGAAATCCATGTGTGACTCTGCAGCCGTTTTTATTTCTGTCCGAGACAGGTTTCAGGGGAGTAGATAAAACACTCTTGACATCTTTAATACCTTTTACAGGCTCTTTTATAAATAATAGTTGTCAGTGGATAGTTTTTTCCCCCCAAGCATTGATTGCATTTCAAAATAGAATTTGGTGGGTGGCTGCAGGTTGTTTTTGGAAAATAGAGACAAGCTATTTATTTGCTTTACCACCAAATGCCTTTCATTATTTTGCCATTTAAAAATGTTGTCTTAATGCCTCCTAGCACATGTGGCACGAATGAGCTAATCATAATCAAAGAAAACATTGATTCTAAGAGTGGCTTGCAGCAATGCTTTCTACTGGCGTTATGCTTCCAGAAGGAAAGGTTATTAACACTTACACCGGGGGGATTCTCAGAGTGCTTGGTCTTGGGTCGAGCGTCCCACAAAGGGAAGAAACATGTGGCGTGGGTGTTGGGACAGTGACGAGGACTGTAATGTTTTGCGGGCAGTGTTTCATTGAAAAATAACACACATTTAAAAAGTATATATCTTAAGTGCATGGTCTGGCCAATTTTTACCATCTGCACATACCTATGCGACTAGTGCTCAAAGCAAGAAACAGACATCACCAAAACCCCAGCGGTCCCTCTTGAAACGCCCTCTAATTACTATACCCCGTGAGAAACCACTAAGCGAACTTCCAACACCACAGATTAGTTGGGTTGGTTTGAATTTTATTGAGATGCCTTCACAGAGTATGTACGTGTGGTTCCTGGCCTCTTTGCTCAGCGGCATGTTGTTGCACACAGCTGTGATTTGTCCGTTATAAAGCTGTCCGGTGTTGAGTGACTATATTGCAGTTCATGCTGATGAGTATTTGGATAGTTGCCAGTTTTTACCAATCACGGATACTGCCATTAGGAATCCTCTTATAAATGTCTTTTGGTGAACATATGAACATTTCCGTTGGGTATATAATGATGAGGGGAAAATTACTAAGAACTGAAGTGCTTAGCTTCAGCAGATCCACTTTTTTTATCATATCTATTACCTTTTTTAAAAGATATTATTATTTATCTTTAGAGGGGAAGGGAAGGAGAGAGGAAGAGAAATATCAATGTATGGTTGCCTCTCATGTGTCCCCCCGCTGGGAACTGGCCTGCAACCAAGGCATGTACCCGAACTGGGAATCGAACCGTGATTGTTTGGCTCACAGGCCAATCCACTGAGCTACACCAGCCTGGTCTCTTGCCTTTTAAAATGCAAATAATTGTTGAAGCTCTGTTGCTGCACCACAGACGTAATGGAAAGACTGCACCAGAATATCATGGACTAGCCTTTATCTCTAATAAGGACAATGTATTTATATAACTATATTCACTAGACTGTTATGTACAGTTTGTGATAGTGCTACCTGAATGTTATTGTATTTTATCTAATTAACTGCTGTTGGTTTTCTTCCTGCTTTTTAATCATCTTTCTACCCTCAGCACCTATCACTATGCTGGAGATACCCTTACTAACTCCATTTTACAGGCAAGGTACAGAGAAGTGAAGTAACTTATTCAAGGTGTATATGTAGGAAGGAGGGGAGAATGTGTGTTCCTTTTTCACATGTGAGTTGTATTAGATCTTTAAAAGCCTGCCCAGGGTATAATCCTAAAGACCCAGACCTGTGTGCAGACAAAGCCTAAAGGGCTGGTACAGCCCTAATTCCACAGAAGACAAAGCACTTGGACAGTTTACATGAAAATGTCTGAGGTGAAAACTTTCTGCCTTGTAATATTTACCAATGCTAAACTCACAGCAACCTCCGTGAGAAGAGCAGAGAGACACGGTTAAGAATAAGGGCCCTGGACCTGGGTTTAAATCCCCATCACTCCACCCAAAGAATGTGGTTCTCTGAGGAAGAGGCGTCAGACCTGCACGTCCCTCGGGATGCTTTCTGCTGGGGTCTTGGACTGCAGCCCTTTCCTCTGTGTTTCTCTGCCTGGCTGTGAACTCACCGAGGAGCAGGTGTCATGCCACCGTCGTTTTCATTCCCTCACTGTGCCTGGTGCTATGCCTTGATGATAAATATCAGTAAGTGTTTGTGTGAGGAACAATGAAATGCTTAATATTTTATGTTATTTGCTATTTGTACCTCATCTACTTTCCAAAGAACCAGAAACACCTTGCAAGGAAAAGTGAAAAAATATGATATTTATATGTTTTAGGACAATTGAGATAAGCAGATTACGACATTTAGAAAATGTCTCTGACTAAAAAATTCTTGTAGTTTACTGCAAAGTAAAATGACTCCTGAGAGAAAATAAATACATATCTTGGAAATATTTGTTTATATGTCTGCCTTCCCCCTCCAAACAAGGCAACTTTTTGTGAGTGGGGCATGTGTCTTGAAATAACATGCCCCATCATCCCTACAGCCAATCACAGTGCTTAACGTGTGGGCACACGAATGAATGAATGAATGTATGAAAAAAGGGAAGAAAGAAAGACAAACAGAAAAGGGAAGGCAGAGAGATAATACCTGTCTGGAAATTATCATTAAAGCAAGAACATTAGAATGACTGATACACGTCAGTTAAATCGTGACTCCTTTACTTGCTAGCTGTGTGCCCTTGAGCAAGTTACTTCTCTGGGTGTCAATCTTCATCTATGATGATGGTTAATAATACCAACTACCTCTTAAGGATCATATGAAATAATGCATGTAAAGATCCTGGCATATAACAATTACTTGACAAACAGTGATTCATTCATTTAACATATCTTATCAGGGGCTACAACATGCCAGGCACTATTCTTTGTGCTGAAGCAATCGAATTTAGCAAGATAGTGTCCCTAGTTATATAGAACTTACATTCTAGTGGAGTATGGAGGCAGAAAACGAATAGGCATGTAAAATCAGAGAGCGACAAGTGCTGTCGAAAAAGCTAAAGAGGAAAGGATGGAAGGCATCGGTGGAGGTGAGGCTGCTATTTTACGTAGTGGGGTCAGAGAAGCGCTCCTGGGAGGTGGCCTCTGAAGGCGGAAGGAAGGAGAGAATGGAGTGCGGAGGTCCGAGCGCAGAGACTGGTGGAGAAGCAGTGGATGGAAAGGGCCTGCAGTGTGGGGTTGCTGGATGTAACTCCAGACGGCCAGGCATCCAGCGAGCCTAGAGTATGGCGAGCGTGAAGGAGCAAGGGTTGCTGAGGCTGGACGAGAGCAGGAGCTAGCCCATGGCCTTGGAAGGACTTCTGAGTTTGATGGGAAGCCACTATAAGGCTTTAGCCACAGGGGTAATGAAGCCTGCTTTATCACTGTGAAGGAGAATTCTGGCTGCTCTGTGGAGAAGAGATTGTAGTAGGGTGTGAGCGGAAACAGAGAACAATTAATAGGCAACCGAAGTAGGGTAGGTGAGAATTGATGGTGGCTTAGACCGGGATAGTAGCAGTGGGGATGGGAAGAAGAGATCAGAATTGGGATACATATACATGTAGACTTCTTTCGGTTTGCCATTTGAATGGGTAGGGTGAGAGAGAAAAAGGAGTGAAGGTTACCTCCAAGATTTGGGGCCCAAGGAACTAGATAAACTGCAGTTATCATTAACTGAGATGGAAAAGATGGGGAAGGTTTTCTTCTGGGTGGTAGAGGTTGGTGGAGGAGAGATCAGAGATTCTTATTTGAGCATTCTTTTATTTATTTATTCATTCAGTGTTCATTGACCTACTGCTATATGACAGGTACTGTTCTAGAGTCTTGGTGTGGATCAGGAAACAAATGAAGAAATCTCTTCCCTTCAGGAGTTTTCATTCAAATGGGGAAAGATGATAAATAATAAATGCCGTGTAAGTGAATTTGCTGTCACTGCCTCAGTTCCCTTGTGAGTTCTCAGCTTGCCTCTGGAGCCCTCGGGCCACAACATCTTCTGTTGTCTCTGATGATTCTTTCCCATTTGCATCTGTTTTTTCCCCGCCCTCTTCAGATGCAATAAATAGGCTCTCCTTTGGCACACAATTGACATCAAGTGCTATCACGAGATATTATTTGTATCTGAATTCTCTGTAATGAAATATACTTGTGCATGCTTAGGCAGACTTAGTGCTGCCTAGATATTTATGGAGGTGTGGTGGTCTAGCTTAGGGGTCCATCTTCGTCCTGCTACATGGTAAGTTGTTCCAAGTGGGTAATTTATTCCAGAATCGTCTTGTCAGTTTTTCTGCCTCAAATGTGTATTTCTCCGACCACGTTCCAAACCCGCGTAGCTTCTTGCTCACCTCGGTGCTCATTAGTGCAGCATTTTCCTGTGTGCTGCCTATTGCTCTAAGTCTCAGAGACCATGAAAAAAGCGCTCTGTGATCAAACAAGTTTAAGAAAGCCACATTCCGTATACGTCACTTGGAAATCCACATTGTACACGATCATTTTTTTTAAGGCTCTGAGAATTCTCACAATGAGAAACTCTGTTTGCTCAGCCCGCCTAAGGCTTACTCTATCATAAAATAGGAACTTGCTAACATTCTGCAGAACTAATGTTCCAGAGTTCACACTTGGGGAAAATGCTGAGTGGGCTAGCAGCATCGTAGGCAAGAAACCCAGAGAAATGGGTTCCAGTATTGAAGCTGGCTTTGTTTGTGTAACCTTAAGCAAGGCAGTTAACCTCCATTCCCTAGATTTCTCATCTGTAAAATAGTGGTAATAGCAGGTTGCTTTAGGCTTCCCCTAGTATCACATTTAAGTTATATGGTTTAAATCTTACTTTTTGTGTCTCTTCAGTCAAGCGTTTAATTTTCATCTCATGCATATTCTGAAGTAATAATTATTTTTAGCTCACATAGTAATTTTATTGCCAAGTTTCTCTCACCAGCAATCTAATTTGTACTTGTTATCCATAGCTAAGCGTAAACTGTCTCCTCCTGCAGGGAGTCATCCTCCATGCGGCCTCCTCCCCTCTCTCCGCTCTTTATTCTTTTGGTCAGTCATTGAGAAAAGCTGTCTCTCCTCTGGTATGCGGCTCTGCAAGGGCTCAATTAATAGTGCGCCAAATCCTAACTTGTTCCATTTCTAGGAATTACATCATTCTGTTTTCAATTTTGGTATCCACAAAATTGGGGGAGGGGAGCTGTCTCTCCTTCATCTCGAGTGTGTTTATCATCAGGGTTCCCACAACATAATCCTTGACTGACTTTGCTTTGGTTCTAGTTCTGAGAACAAATTGTCCTGTGGTTCAGGGCACCGCCTGCCTGCCTGCCTGCTGAGATTTGGGCCGTCTCTTCCCTCTCATTCCTTCTTTTTCCCTCAGTGAAGGCAAACACTAATCGGTAGAAGTAAGAACTCCAAAGCCTCCTTCTTTCTCCCTTCTTTTGAAATAATTGCTCCTCATTTGAACCCCATTCCTATTTTTTTTTTTTAATTTCATACACTTTCTGTGTACTCGTCACCACTTTCCTGTGTAAAGACCCTTGCAGGAGACAGAGCCCATGGCCTTGTTGCTTCATCTCAAGTCTTAAGAAAATGCTGACAGCCTGGTTGACTAATTTCTGAGGCCATTCTCCCTTTTTCTCCCACTGTTTTCTCCTTTATTTCTTCACCTGTTTTGGTTTCTTCGCTTACGAGTTCTCTATAAGGCCATCTCCTCACACAGGCGATAACCTAAGGGGATGTAAGAAGAGGAGAGTAGCACTCGAACAGACAAAAGGAGAACAAAAAGGATCGCTCATAGCTGCTGTGATTAATTAACAACTTATATTTGCTGCTCACAACAATATATTACTATCTCTATTTTGCACGTGAGGAAATAGAGTCACAAAAAGGTTAAGTAACTTCCCAAGGTAGGAAGTAGAGGTCGCTGGCTTTGAAACCTGGGCGTCTGGCTCCAGAGGCCTTTCTTTTCCCTACGGTGTTGTACCGTCAGCATGTGCAGTCGGAAGTTATTAATGTCTGATGCTGAGCATCTGGGGGGACCTGATGAAGGCTAACATGACTTTGATCTGATCAAATGAAGCACAGAAAACTAAGGCGAATATTTGGTGGGCCAAGAGAACTTAGCTGAACAGAACGCTAGATATTAATGAAGACATTAACCAGGAGAAGACACAAGGGGTGTGATAGACCGTGAGGGTGGGAGGTGTGGAAGCCAGCTATGGGGAGACAGAAACGAAGAGCGGTTGGGTAGTTGGTGTGTAGAGAGGTTAAAAACGGTGGAGACACGGGCTGGAAACCAGGCTCCACCCATTTTAGCTGACTTTCGGGTGACTTATCTGCAATGCTGCTCAAAATGTAGGAGTTGACTGCTCCAAGATCTGAATGCTGTGCTGACTCTGCATCATATACTGCTTTTGTAAAGGTCTTTCCAAGTATTTAGAGTCCCTACACTGTTTTCTGATAAAGTTGTCACGTTTGGGGCAGGATTATGACCTAATAAAGCGTCTTAGTCCCGATGAGGAGAAACGATGTTTCGTACAATTTGTAGTGGCTGGCATGGGCCCTACATGAAATTAAATGTCCTGTGTCCCCGTTAGCATTCCTGGTTCAGGCGATGCCAAATAGTCTCAAAATATGATATTAAATAAGTCTGTTTATGAGACAACATTGTCTGTATACTTCAACTCAATAAATATCGCCTTTTAATAATACTGTATGTATAGATCTAGTTTGCTTTTCATCTGGGAGGTAATTTTTTACTCAAAGAGATGTAGGAGTTCTTTCTATAATTAGAACTCTGTGGTTAAAAAAAAAAATTACCTGGATAAAGAGAAAAACCTCAAACAGAGGTTTTCAAAATTACTTTGGTAATGTAGGAGCCATCATTTCATCCCTACTTTTCCCCTCAAATTACGATATAGAGAGGAAATGGACTGAAAGGAAAACTTGTATAACGTCAAATCTGGATAAAGAGGAGGAACAGTTCGATCGTTACCCCGGGCACCGACACATCACAGGGAAGGTCACCTCTGTGAATGAGCTGCCCAGGGTGGGCCCACGAAGGATACACCACAGTAACGACAGATGACCGCCGCGGGCCTGACTTCCAAGGACGGTGGGTCCTGCTACCTGCAGGCCTTTTGGCGCATGAACAGAGACCCGGTGGTCCTTCAACCTTCTGTGCCCCCTTCTTGCCAAGTACTTGGTTCACATCCGTCTTAGGTAAATATTTAAATAACATCAGTTTGAAAGGCCTGATTAGTAGTCTACTACTACTAATTCCTGGGGAATCCAGTGTTTTGCTCAAAGCTGCATACTACCGAAGAGAATATATTAAACCAACAAATGTGAATCTATTAACTTGATACTGCAAAAATGCGAA
>PVKM010022593.1:0-21696 GCA_004027735.1 Carollia perspicillata
AGGGGAGTGACGGGGAAGTAAGAGGAGTGTTGCAGGCACGGCGCATGCACATAATAGGCGCTCTGTAAGTACCAGGAATTTCCTCTCCGGGGAAGATGGGTCCTCGGCTACAGGACCTCAGGTGGAACTCAGCTGCCTGAGCTCAGGGACCGGGTACTGGCAGGCGATGGGTGCTACCCAGGCACACGTGAGGAGCACCTGCACGGGGACACTCTACCCGGCCCAGCTAAGAATAACTCTGGGAAAGCTGAGGCTTGGAGACAGCTGTGGCCGGGTGACTCTGCGCTCTGGTGTCAGAGCCCTAGAGGTGCTCGGGTCCCCAGGGGCTGTGTGTGTGGCCCTTAGGCCTCCATCTGTGGTGCAATGAGTACTCCCCAAGATTGTTCCAGGCCCCAGCCTGGAGTCCTGGTCCTCCCTTTCTCTTCTCTTGAGAATTTCATGGAGGAGAGAGTGGGAGGAAGAGAGAAATGTAACCAAGAGATAAGCTGCACTGGTGGCATGGTGTCCAGCCAGAACCAGGCTCAAAGTCCAGGGTCTGACCACCCACCCCCCTCCCCGGGCCCCAAAGCTGCTCTGTGGCCTTGCTGGCAGACCATTCCTTTTTGGCTGCTGGCCAGGGCCCACGCTGTTCCCTCTCAGGGCCACTGTGCCCCTATGTCCACTGTGCCCTCCTGTCCTAGTTTCTCTGTGCCAAGGCGCTGCCCCTGCGCCTCCTCCTCCAGGTAGCTTCCCAGCCCTGGCCTTTTGTGTGTCCAGGGGGCCGGGTCCTGGAGGTGGGCTTCGGTATGGCCATCGCAGCCACCAAGGTGCAGGAAGCCGCCATCGATGAGCACTGGATCATTGAGTGCAATGACGGCGTCTTCCAGCGGCTCCAGAACTGGGCTCAGCAGCAGCCACACAAGGTGCCACCTCTGCCTATAAGCGCCCCCAACCCACTCCTAGCGGTCTCAGGCACGGGGGAAGGGGGGCTGTCCTCGGAAGTTCCTCTGCCCTTCCTTATAGTGGAGAAGTCCTGGGGACCCCTCTGACCCTCAGTTCTCTTTTTTTCCCCTGCCCTAAGGTGGTTCCTTTGAAAGGCCTGTGGGAAGAGGTGGCACCCACTCTGCCAGATGGTCACTTTGATGGTGAGGAGGGCTCTGGGCACTGGGTGAAGGGGACCTCTGCCTGAGTCTCCTCCTCACTTGTGGAAGGGCCTTCTAAAGAACACGTGTGGACATGTCACTGGGGCAACAGAGCCTGGGCGGGTGAGGGGAGGCACAGAAACACATGGCTTGGCACTCAGCGGGAGGGCGATGATACCTAAAAGGGAAGACTGAATTGCATGATACCCAGAAGTGGCAGCCTAGTGAACTTGGGGTACAGCAGCCAGGGTTCCTAGGCCACGTTTGAATTCCACCTCTGTGTGTAGCCACTGTCTTCATATGGCTGCCGCCGGCCCTGACCAGGTGGCTTCCGTCCTCTCATTGCAGGAATCCTGTATGACACTTACCCACTGTCCGAGGAAACCTGGCACACGCACCAGTTCAACTTCATCAGGGTAGGACCTCGCAGGGGAGTGGGGTCTGCAGCCCCCCGCAAGGGGGGTCAGCTGGGTGGAGGCATCTACCATCCACACACAGGGTACCCCTCTTTCCACTTCGCTCTCCGATCTTCTTGACCTCTGACCCACTCCTAGGCCCACGCTTTTCGTCTGCTGAAGACGGGAGGCATCCTCACCTACTGCAACCTTACCTCCTGGGGGGAGCTGATGAAGTCCAAGTACTCCAACATCACTACCATGTTTGAGGTGCAGCAGCTAAAGCTCCCTGGGCCCACCCCTCTCCCTCTTACCCCAGGCAGCTTGGGGAGATAGCTATAGTGTAACCTGGGAGGGTCCCTTGCCTCCTGGGAGGCAACCTGGGAGGTCCCTTGCCTCCGGGCTGCTCTCTAGGGTAGATTGTGCCCTCTTGCATGGAAATCAGGCAAGGTCCCTCCCCAGTGCCCTTGGGACATAGGGACTCAGCCTAAGCTCCCCACCTGACTGAAAGGCACCATACCCCTCACTGGGCCCCCCTCCACCCAGGGTGCACCTGCTAGTTCAGCCAAGTCTGTCTCAGGGCCTTTGACCAAGCTTTTCCAAGCAGTTGGGCAGCTGTAACAGCCTGGAAGCTGCCACCCCAGTTTAGACACCTGGGGATCACTACTCACATCTTGGGCTCCCATGTTGCCTCAGCAGAACCTTCAGGGAGCAGTTCAACCAGGGTGGGGACTGCTGCAGTACCTGGGGGCCTTGGCACTAGCAATGCTGTGCAAGGAAGGGTAGGCACTGGGTATGTATGTATGTTTGTATGTGCACATGAGGCCCTACAGCCTGAACGTGACCTGGCGCTTCCCTGTGACAGGAGACGCAGGTGCCAGCACTGCTGGAGGCGGGCTTCCGGCGGGAAAACATCCACACGCAGGTGATGGAACTGGTCCCACCTGCTGACTGCCGCTATTATGCCTTCCCACAGATGATCACACCTCTGGTCACCAAGCACTAAGTCTGGTGGCCCCAGGCTCAGCCACCCATGGCCTCCCCAGCCTTCCTGCCCCAGTGCCTTTGTGACCGGGAGCTCAGGATCCAGCCTTACAGCCCAGGGTCTAATTGAGGCAGCACCAGCTGTGTGACCCTGGCCACCTTCCCTAACCTCTGCAAGGGGACTAATACCAGCCTTCTTCCAGGGTCAAGGAGATAAAATAAATGCTGACACCGAGCTGGCCAATCAGCAGCCTGACGCACAAGTGCACTCTCACTTACTCCTCCTGTCCCTCCAGAAAAAGAAATCTGTTAAATGAACCTTCAGGGAGCCAGTAGACAAGCTCTTGGCTCCAAGGTGTAGCCTATGAACCCCATCCTGTCCATGGGAGACATCACCAATCAGTCACCTATGGCTCCTTCCCCTAGCCAGCCAGGACAGCTGCCCCTCCTTCCTTGTGGTGGGCAGCTGGGGTCCAAAGGCATACAGAACTAGGTCAGGACTGCAGGGAATATAGCAGCTCCAGGCCCAGGTCCTTGGGCTAATGAGAAGGGTCTCTGGTCCCACCTAGTCAGAGTGAACAGCAAAATAAAGCAAAACCTTTACATCTGGACTCTCACAGGACCCTCAGCTCCCGGAGTACAGTGTCACTTGCTGTCTTGTTTCCTCTGACTCAACACCCCCTTTAGTCCCGTGCGGAGGCAGCCCAGCCCTCACCTGGCTCCAGGGGATGATCCGTCTCCCCTCCTTCATAGTGGTGAGGCCTGACCCTGCCCAAGGCAGCACTCACCCATCCATGCCAGGCACAGGGGGTGCTCTCTGCCCTGTGGGCACCCCTCTACCTCCCAGGGCCCCTGCCTATACACCACAAGGGCAGGCACTGGTCCGGGTGGGTTTCTTAGCTTTATTGACCATATCTTGGGGTGATGAAGAGGACACAGGGCGGTAGTCAGGTGGCACTACCTGCGGTACCAGATCCTGAGTCTCTTCTCCCTCTTGATCTTCTTCTGCAGCTGCAGGATGCCATAGAGTAGGGCCTCAGCTGTGGGCGGGCAGCCTAGGGGCGGGATCTTGCCTCAGTGTCTCTGCCCATGGGGCAGGGGCCCACAGCCCTGGCTCAGCCAGGAGCCCTTGACCAGTGAGTGGATTCTGGGCCCTGCTGGGGCACCACTCCTCCCAATGCTGTCTGGCAAAGGGCAAGTGAACCAGAAGGAACATCAAATGGTCTGGCTGGGGGCAACGACTACAGGTAAAGTGGAGCAGGAAAGGCCTGGGCCACCCAGGGCCCTGGGAAGAGTGACCCAAGAGCTTCAGGTCGGCTGAGGGCTGGTTGGCCACATCCGGGTCACTTCCCAGGGTGGGGAGGGCTGAGATGGGCCCCCACCCCAGCATCCCATAAATGTGCTGAAGGGGCTGGGTGCTTTGGCCAACTACAGGAAGTAGCCAGCAAGGTGGGCAGGGCAGGAAGGCCCACAGACTGAGAAAGGAAACCCCAGAGAAACAGTCCTCATCGTCCCTGTCCCTGATGTCTCAGGTGAAAGAAGTAGAGGGACACAATGCCACCTGGAGGACTTGCCAGGACCTGGCAGGCCTGCCACCTCAGGTGGCCAGATAAAGAACTGTCATGGTCATTTACTTCCAGCTGACTCTGGAGTGCTCATTGGTTACAATATGATCACAGCGGGCCATCTGATAGATGGGGAAACTGAGGCTCAGAGAGGAGACTTACCTGAGGTCATGTGTTAAACAAGCAGTAACTGACCAAGGGTCTGGCTCTTGGTCAAGGTTAACAAGCCTGCAGGATGGACCACTATGCATCTTTTGAAGCCCTACCCACTGTGCCCTCTGCCACCCAATAGGAGGGGCTGGACGGATCTGTGTCAGGCTCTGTTCCCCCGACCCTGCAGGGCCTGGCCCAGGTGCTGAGGCTTCCCTAGGGCCCAGCATTGCCCAAGTGAGGCCTAGGCCCAGAAACAAGACTCAATAAATATTTACAGAATGCAAAACAAATCAACTCCATTTTTCAATGAGCTCCAATCCAACGTGGATACCTGTTTCTCTGCCTTTGGGAGATGCCAGCACATGCCCGGGAGGCCAGATGAGGAGGCACGTGAGTCCCGCAGGGCGGCCAGACAAAGATCGCTCAGTTACATGAAAACTTTGGACAAACCACTGATACTCTTTTTAGTATAAGGATATCCTGAATATCATGGGACATGCTTATAATGAGAAAGATATTATTCATTGTTTTTCTGACATTCAAATTTAACTGGGCGCCCTGCATTTTTATTTGCTGAATCTGGCCACCATGGTGATCTTGGGTCCAAGCCAGGTGGGCATGGGGAGTGTGGGCGATGCGGGGTCTCACAACCCATTGTGAGGGCAAGAGCTCACGGACACTGTTCATGTCCTCTAGGACCTGTTTTCTGTTTTTCAACAGCATTCCTTTGATTTTGATTCTATTAGGTGGAATCATATAAAACTATAGCTTAAAAATAACCAAGTACCAGCAATTCTGTACAGCTCAACCTAACCCCTTGATATTGGCCTCAACCAGTACCTGGATGAAATCAGGGAGCCCATGAAGGGACAACAAAAGGAAAGGCTGGGGTGTTACCTTTCTTAGACCCAAATCTGCTCATTCTTTTTTTTTTTTAATTCTTACCTGAGGACACGCTCACTGATTTTAGAGGGAGGGGAAGGGAGAGAGGGATGGAGAGAAACACCGATGTGAGAAACATCAATCAGTTGCCTCTTGCACGTGCCCCAACTGGGGACCAAATCCTCAACCTAACCACGTGCCCTGACTGGGAATCGAACCCACAGCTTTTCGGTTTACGGGATGACCCTCCAACCCACTGAGCCACACTGGCCAGGACCTGCTCATTCCTAAAAAAGGGAGAGCCCACTGTGTCTGCAGAAGCATGGGGACTCCTTTGTGGGAATGAACCTGAAGGCCTGCTTGCCCAGGGACATGGGCAGGGGACCTACCTGGAACGTAGATGTCCACAGGCACGATGCGGTCACAGCCCCTCACAACGGAGTATGAGTAGTGGTAGTAACCTCCTCCATTGGCGCAGCTGGAGGGGGAGCAGTGCTGTGAGGGCCTCTCTGGCCACTGGCCCTGTTCCGTCCTCTGGGCCCTGCCCCTAACTGACAGCCATCTTTAACTGCAAGCAGGTGCCCCGGCTGCCAAAGAGGGACTAGAATGGGACATGAAGCCACAGGGAATGCAGTAGTTACCTGAGACCAGGTAGAACAAGGCTAATGGATGGACCCTGAAAACATGATGCTCAGTGAGAAGTCAGACACTGGAGACCACACACACTGTGTGTGACTCCATTTATATGAAATGTCCAGGACAAGCACAGGACGGGGAATGGGTTCATGGTTGCCGGGGGCTGGTGGTGAGGGTGGGGAGTGACTGCTGATGAGTGGGGATGGGGCTTATTGTTGGGGTAATGGAATGATCTGGAACTAGACAGAGAGGATGGTTTTACACGTTGTGAATGCAATAAAGCCCACTGAATCGCACACTTTAAAAGGGCAAACTTTCTGCTGTATGAATTCTATCTCAATAAAAAAGTAAGTGATTAGACGGGTTTCAATGATGTAGGAAAATGACAACAAATTAAAAAGGCAAGGAGAATATAAGTTGTTGATAGAGGGAGACATCACTCATGTGTTCACAAAGCAAAGGAACAGAAGTCAGATGGGCTGCCAGGCTGTGGGAGCGATGATAACCCACAGCAGGGGACATCCTGCAGAATGGTGAGTGCACACGCAGGAGCGTCAGAGTCTACAGCTGTGGGATTCTACTGGGATTCTCCATGACCTTGATCAGACACAAGCCCAGAGAAAAGACTAGGGAGAAACATGCCACTGTGTCTCATCACTGGAGCCAACTCGCGGCCCCAGCCCCACCTGACACTCACCTTCCCATGGACACAACATAGCGAGGCTCTGGCATCTGGTCATAGACCTGGAAGAGACGACAGGGTCTACGTGAGGCTCAAGCCTGGACAGTGAGAGGGTAGGGGCCAGGGCCAGGCCTACCTTGCGGAGTGCGGGGGCCATCTTGTTGGTGAGTGTCCCAGCCACAATCATGACATCTGACTGGCGTGGGCTGGCTCGGAAGACCACGCCAAAACGGTCCATGTCGTAGCGGGGTGCTGCCATGTGCATCATCTCCACAGCACAGCAGGCCAGACCGAAGGTCATGGGCCACAGGGAGCTCTGGGGGTGTCAGGGTGGTCAACCGTGAGTGGACAGTTGTCCCATCGTGTTTTTAAAAACTAGTCAATTTCACATAGAAAAGTCTAGATTTCTAACCTTTCTTGAAGAATGACCCATCAGCCAGTCCCTGCCCCAACCCCACACAGAAACCACATGACCAGGGCTGCCCAATGGGAAGGCAAAGTGAGCTAGGCCTATGGGTCAACACTTGCCAGTAGCCACATTACCAAAGGGAAAAAAAAGCTTAAAAAAAGAAAAAAAAATCACATAATATTAGGTTTTTAATTTTTTTAAATATTTTATTCATTTATTTTTAGAGAGAGGGGAAGGGAAGGAGAAAGAGTGGGAGAGAAACATCAATGTGTGGCTGCCTCTCATGTGTCCCCTACTGGGGACGTGGCCTGCAACCTAGGCATGTGCCCTGACTGGGGATTGAACCAGCAACGCTTTGCTTCACAGGCCTGTGCTCAATCCACTGAGCTACACCAGCCAAGGCTAAAGTTAGTTTTAATAGTACCACTGATGTAACCTAGTACATCCTAAACCCCATCCTTCCAACATGGGCACTTGCTGCTGAGTGCCTGGAAGCCACATGTGGTACAGGCCTAACACTCAGGATCTGTTCTGGACACCTCCTGGTGTCCAAGAACTCCAATGCCAATTCCTCCAGGAAGCCCTCTGGGATGGCCTCAGCTGCCCTGTGACTCCTTTATTGGTTTGGTGCCTGATTACCCTCCAGCTGGGGTCCTCAGCTAGACCTTTCTCTGATCCTCTGCACCCAATCTGGAACCAGAAGTAGCCCCCACTGCCCCACTGATGTGCTAGTGCAGTAACAGTGCAACGGTTTTCCACAGTGGCAAGACCACCTGACTGACTGGCGCCTGAGCCGGCTCACCCTGACCTCATCTCTGGGCGTTCACAGTCATGAACAAGGCTGCAGCGGACATCAATGTCCTGAAGCTGTCCAGGGGCCCTGGTAGGGTGCTCACTGTGGTGTTGTGGCACAAAGACACACAAAAGACTAAGCCCGCATACAATCATTAATGGGAGATTGTTAAAGTGGCCTGTCCCAACCCAGCACAGCTTGGGTACTGAAAGGAGCCCCTGTCCTGGGACACAGGACACGTGTCCAGTGGGAGACATACCAGGCACATGACTTAACAGTGAATATAAGACAAAAGCTGTTGCATGGCTGACGCTGGGGGCAGGGCAGGCTTTAAGATTTTTGCCAGAAAAGAGTTACTGCCTTTGGCAGATAATACTTTTCTAGTTAATAGGTTACTTTTAGCCCAGACTGTGCGGTTCAGTGGATCAGGGGTCGTCCTGCAAACCAAACAGTCGCTGGTCCAATCCTGGTCAGGGCACATGACTCAGTTTCAGGCCAGGTCCCCAGTTGGGCACATGTGAGAAGCAACTGATTGATGTTTCTCTCCCACATCAATGCTTCTTTCCCTTTCCCTCTCTCTAAATATAAATAAATAAAATCTTTTAGAAAGTAAATAAAAATGAAAAGGTTACTTTTACATTAAGAGAAAAAAGAGGTAGTAATAGAAAACAGAACTACAGAAGGGAGGTGGGCCATCTTCACTAAGGCCATGGGAGAGACAAGCGGGTGGGACAGACACGGAGGGGAAGTCAGGGCCAGGAGCTGGCAGTGTGGGGGTGTGGAGGATGAGTCCTCACATAATTATGAGCCCCTGGAGAAGTCCAGTTGGCTTCCTGACCCACAGGGGCAGGTGAGTGTGTGTGCACATGTGCGCGTGTGCAGCTGAGGCTGTAGAGATGGAGGAGGGTTGGGGGCTCACCCGGCGGGCCCAGTTGATGAGGTCGTCCAGCTTGGCCACCACATACTCGCCCCGGCTGCTGGGAAGTGAGCTGGGTTTGGAGACCACGGCTCCGGCCTTGGCCACTGCAGGCTGTGTGCTGGGCATGGGACATGGCACAGGGAGGTGTTAGTCAAGTAGGAATCGCAGGAGATGAGTGCTGCCCACTCCCACAGCCTCTACCCTGGGACCTAGCACGGAGCAGCCTGTCAGAGCACAGGACAAAGCTGTGGTTACTGCTAGTGCCGAAGGCAGTGCTGGGAGGAGCCTCAAGGCCAGGGATCACCCAGGGGCTGCAGAGTCCCAGCACCCAGGCCTGGGTCTGCTGAACAAAGATATGAAAGACTGCATGGACACGTGTCATCCTGCCTTGCTGTGGCCCCAGAAGACCCAGTCTTCTTGGGAACTCAGTTTCTCCATCTGGAAAACAGGGGCTAGCTGACACACTCTTTAGTGAAGACCCTTTGATTTGGGGATGTGCAACCACTGGCTTACATGTGCAGGAGGGGCTGGGCAGGGACTGCATAGTCCTGCTGGATGTAGGAGGCCCCTGGAGTCACCACAGGTGCTGCTGTGCTGGGGGAGGGGGCTGCTTTAGGGCACGTGGGCTACTGGGAGGGCTGGCCTCACCTGCTTGGACCATTAGCAGCCAAACTCGCATGGACACAGCGTATCTGAACAGCTGGACCCACACTGGAGCTGCAGAGACAGAGCACACATGAAGAACAAACTGGGATGCTTAGAGATGCTGTTAATGGGGCCACCCTGGGGTAAGCATGGGGAACTTGCAAGCCTGGCCCTCTATTTTTATAAATAAAGTTTTATTGATACACCAATGTGTTTCTGTGCTGTCTGCAACTGTTTTCACAAAGGCATAGCTGAGGAGTCTCGACAGACCATCTGGCCTGCATGGCTGAAAACATTTACCATCTGGCTCTTTAGGGAAAAAGTCTACTGAACCCTGGGCCATAAAGTACCTGGTTTTCATTTCACATTTCTCTCATTTTCCTTTGTTTTATAGTGAATATGTATCTTATCCTTAGAAAAAAGACATCCAAATCCATGCTTGCCTCCAAGTCCCCTGACTTCTCCACATTAGGAAAACTCTCCTTAGATCTGCCGTGTCCCAGGTCCCATGGTGCTGAGGGTTTGATTTCTGGGCTCTGTCCTTGAAGAGGCCCCAGTGGCCACCTGCCTTCCTGTCCTGAGGAGGCCTGCATGGGGCTGCCATCTGAGCAAATGCCCTGATTGTTTTCCAGTAATGGGTATTATGTGAGTCCTGAGGGCACCAGAACAGGTGGACAAGGATCTAAAACCAGGCTCTGCCCCAACAGGGATTGCCCGTACTGAGGGTCCTGCATACCACCTGCTTCAGAGTAGACTGCCAGCGCCAGTGCTGCCCCTGACTCGCTGTGTGACCTTCAGTGGGCAGGGCTCGTTTGCAGTTGCTCCAGTCCTTCCCAGCTCTGAGGTACTCTGATCCTATCCCCTCTCCACCCCGCAACCCCCTGTCTGACCCCTTCCTGAAAGAGCCTCTGGATGGGTGGCCATGGCCAGGGCCAAAGACACAGGCACTCACCACAGAGCGAGGATCGGGCGGAGCAAGCCGGTAGCTGCAGAGAGAACCACAGGGTGTGAGCCGTGAGTTTCAGACAGCACCAGAGGCCACAAACTCTGACACCTAGGTCAGCCAGGTCTTTCCCCCTCAGGCCCCCTGCCTCATGCATCCTCCCTCTATCTTCAGCCTATCTAAATTCCCCTTTAACAAATGTTTGGTAAAGAGGCGTCTTTCAGAATATGAACCAGATAGTGCCACTCCCCTGCTTAAAACCCCACAGTCCCTGAAAGAAGCCAGGCCCCACGCCAAGGCCACCTTCCCTTCCTCACAGGTGTCAGTGTTGCTCCTGCTTCAGTGCCTCCCCACATGCTATTTCATCTGCTCAGAGCACCCTGCCCCATATGCACACATGGCCAGCCCTTCTCATGGGGCAGGTTTCAGCTCTGAGTCTTCAGCAGCCCCCAGGCTCTCTCAATCCTGTCACCCTGTTCTATGGTCACCTACATGTATTTGTGTGGTGGTGGTGCCTGCCTCCCCAGCAATAGTGCTAGGGCCTCCTAGGGTGACCCCGGTGTCCCTTCAGCCTCGGCTGTAGGTGATGAGTATGTGTTGAGTAAACAAATGCACACAAACAAGTGTGGAAGAGCATGGAAGACTGGCTAACTGCCCAACGCTAGGCTACTGTTTGAGCTGCTCCTCTCTAAGCCTCAGTTCCCCCATCTAAAAATCTAGGGCTTTGCACAAGCTCACAGCTCAGTAAATGCCCTTCACAGGTCAGCAGATCTGTGAACTTCCACAAGAAATAAAAATAGACTCATTTTGTCACAATCTTACTGAAAATTGGTCTTTCTTTCAATTTTGAATGTCATCAACAAACCACAGGACCCGTGGTTTTTACCAAAAGAAATTACAGACATTCCCAACGGCGTCACAAGAGTTGCAAACATTTCCACCCATCCTTCAAAACCACAGCAATCGGACTTGGTGCTAGATTTCGAGCGTTAATAACCAAGCCCCTGAATGAGGAACTCGCCAACTTGGTTTCGAGACAAAATCCTACCAACTATCTCGGGGTAACTGCTTTCCTTTGCGACCCTGTAAATTTCACCCTGTGCGTTTAATCATTAATTTCAAGACGAAGGTCCCGGGAGCAGGCAAAGTTGGGACGCCTCCTGTGCGAGTGATGTCACCTTCCCGGGAGTTCCGGCCCCCTCCGGACCTCAGTTTCCCCGCCAGTCAGGGAGGAAATCCACATGCCGCTTCTCTCTCGGAAACTTCCAGGGTAGCAGAGCCTTGACCCTCTTCGGGCCCCGCTCCAGCGCCCTCCAAAGGCTGGCAGGCCTGTGTCGCTACCCCGGCCTCAGTTTCCCCGAGACCCCTGACCCCGACGCCCCGACCCGCTCACCCGCCAGCGCCGCCATCTTGGTCTCGGCCTTCAGATAACCTCTGCGGTCCGTCAGCTTTAGTGCTCCGACTCCTAAGGATCTTCACCCAAAGTGGTTCGGCTGGTGAGCGGAAGCCGAAACCTAGGCCCGGAACGTTCCGCCTTCGTGGACGTCCCCCACAACGCGCACCCCCGACGCTCCACGAGGGATAAAAGGATATAGGGGTTTGTCTCCAAAAAAGCAGGGGCCCTCCCACTTTTTCTTTACCCGAAAAACAAGAGCAAAAGTCACGTCCCTGGGTGGGCTCGAACCACCAACCTTTCGGTTAACAGCCGAACGCGCTAACCGATTGCGCCACAGAGACGGAGCTGTGGTTATGGTACAAACGCTGCCCTACGAGGCATGCGTGATCGGTTGGTGCGAAGTGAAGTGGAATGAAGTCGTTTGCGTAAAGCCGGGTAGAAGCAGGACAATAGCGACACCTGCCACCCAGCCGAAAAGACTCAGTTGAAAAAGTGCTGCCCTGAAGGTTTAAAGGTCCCCAATTCGATCCCGAGTTTCGGCAAGAGTTTTAGCACCCCGGTAGCATCATTATCCTTTCCTCGCGGCTCGTGCAGTTTCTCCCTTCACCAGAATGTGTCCTCATTCTGCAGATAACGAGCGGGGCTGCCACTCATTCCGTCATGGGACGGACAGAGCAAGGAACTCAACCCCCCTGTCCCACCTCCAAGACTAAGATTTCAGCCTAAACGTCCCATTTCCCCTAACCCAATTTTTTTAGGGGTAGTATTACCAGAGATAGTTGTAAACACAAACACTACTAAACACCAAAACTGGCAAAATAGCTTGCAAGAACACTCTTCACTTGTATGTCGTTTAATTTTTTTTTAAATCCTTGTCCAAGGATACATTTATTGATATGAGAGAGAGAGAGAGAGAGAGAGAGAGACAGACAGACAGACAGACAGACATCGATGTCAGAAACATTGATCAATTTGGCACCAATTCGACTGGGATTGTATCTGCAACCTAGGTATGTGCCCTGATCGGGAATCGAACTTTCGGCCTCTCAGTTTGCAGGATGACGCCCTACCCACTGTGTCAAACCAGTCAGGGCAAAGTTTTTTTGTTTTGTTTTTTTTTTTGTTTTAAATTTAAGATAAATAATAGACTTGCAGAGGTGCCAACGCTGTGCAATGCCAATCCCTGTGCAATGCGAATGACCTCAGCCCAGAAGTGGTTCTGCAGAAACAGTGCTACCTCCCTGAGGGTGGGTTTGACTGCTCCACTATGGAGGCTGGTGCTGGGAGTCAACTGACCATAGGGAAAGGCTGGGTGTGGTCACAGGGTCACAGGGTCACAGGGTTGCAGGGCCTGGGTAAGGTTCTGGATTAGGCTGGGGAAGGCAGGGGTGGAGGACAGTTCCCCAGGAGGTCCTGGGTAGGGGTGGACAAAGGAACAGCAGAGAGAACCCAGCAGGTGCTAGCAACTTTGAGCAACTAGCTAGACAAAGCTCCCAGGAAGGAGTGGAGGAGGCAGGTGGGATTCACTTCCTCCACAGTAAATAAAGGTGACAGGGAAAGGCAGAAAGAACCCCATCAGTTTATGGGGGTGCTCCTGGCAAGTGTATGGGGCCAGGGATGCTGCTCAACTCCACCCTCCTGAAACCTGTGTCAGCAGTACAGAGGGGAGAGCCGGCTGTAAGGGACACAGGTTCAGCTGCCAGAATACCTGAGGGAAGCCATCACCACTGAGAATGGAGGTTGGAGGGTATGGATAGGTGGAGTATTCCAGCTGTACCCCACCTTTTGTTGGGTGAAGTCCATCCTCTCCATGCTTCAGAAGCAGCTGAGTGGCACTGGCTTACCCAGGGCAGTGGCTACCTCTAGGCTTTCTGGGACACTCCTCACTTGGCAGGTAATCTGGCTATTAACTACCACCTGAACTACTACCACCACCCATTTAGAGGGAAAAGAGACCCCCACCAACCCTAATAGCTACCACTACCAAATATGAACACCCTTAGAATCCACAAAAACACAGCAAGCACTGAGAACACCTGCTGGGATGTGGGACCAGATTGTAGGTTAGAAGTCTCCCCAGATGGGGCTGGGGTTGGATCCCACAAGCTCCAAGCCCATCAGAGGGAGACTGCATGCCTGCATGTGGGGCCCAGGAAAGCAGTCAGGTCTCCAAAATGATGTTTATTTCCCACCTGAATGGTTTAGGTCTGCAAGCACAGACTCGAAGCACAGTGAAGATTAGAGGGGAAAACAAATGCCAGGAATTTAAAAATACTTCATAGTAACAGAATAACCTCATGTAGGCCACAGGGTTCCCTCTTGGGTACATTCCTTACCCAGGAGAGCAGCCAGTATACTCAGACAGGAAACTTCTCACTGACTGATCTCAGGGAGGATCGCTGTCAGTAGACGGCGCTGTTGGACTTTTCTGGAAGGGAGCCAGGCCCACTTTGGCAGTGTGGGTGGGGCCACCCTGTGTGGGTATGGAAGACTCTGTCCAAGACGACAGATCCCTGCAGAGCCAGGTTACTAGGCATCAGAAGTCTTCCCCGTCCTGATGCAGAACCCCACCCACCAATGGTTTCAGCTTTGGGTCACTAGTTCTTCCTTCCGAAGTCACCCCTCTGGCCAACCTGGGAGGGATAGCAGGGGAGCTGCATGTAAGAATCTCCTGCTCTTCGATTTGAGCAAAATCATCTGAGACATAAATCACCAGTGGGTTTCTGGGGCCCCAAGGTTGTAAGCTGTTTCCCCAGTACGCCCCACTAACCAACCAGAGGTGATTTCTACAACTCCGTCAGACCTCTTGGGGAACCAAGGCACCCACCCTTGCACATCCCATGAGAGTCTCCTTGTGACGGCCTTCTGCAGTAATTCCTGTCTGGTGAGGGGGACATCAGGAGAGAGGGCACTGTCATGCCAGTGGGTGCACTGACCTCAGCCCAGGGATGACAATGAAGCCAGGGTGGTGACAACGGGGCAGGGCCTTGAAGTAATATCATCGATGTTTACTGCCACATCAGCTTAGAATAAATAACTCATTGGTGCATGGCTCTGACTGGTACCTATGTTCAAGGCCTGGCCAAGTGAAAATGAGGCATGGGTCTGCCCACAGCTAGGGTCCCAAGCCAGGGACCTTTGGGGCCATGAGACCTGTCTCATGCTCCGAGCAGGAACGAGAGTCCAATTCTGTGGCTTCCAGACCAAGAGCAGGGCCCAAGACCTGTGCATGATGACCTTGGCTGTCTGTGTTGGAGCAGCAAACACACAGGATCATCACAGCTACCCACGCAGATTACTGAGACCACAGGGTTGGCCGGGGGGTAACAATGCCCAGAGAATGGATGCCCACAGCGGACGGGCGGCCTTGGCATCCATCTGGAGCAGAGACCCCCCCATATGAGACTGAGGGGAAAGAGGCCATGGAAAGATTTACGTCCATCTCTTGTACTGCACAAGCAACACTGCAAGTGTTAAAGCATGAGAAAGCAGCTGGTCTTTGGCTCCATCTTTTATAAACACCAGTTTTCCTCAAAAATGTACAAGGAAGCATACCAAACTCAGGAACAATGTTAAGAGGAAACCACACAAAGAAGGGGGGAATGGAAAAATATACAATGTCTCTGGAGCTATACATTCATATCAAATTTGTTTTTAAACTCCTGTTTAATATCGGATACAATGCTTTTTAACATAAAAAGACAAATGTGTACCTTATATTAAACTATTCCATACAGTCACAAGTAATGATATAAAGCAAATAAGTCATTTTTGTCCTTCTAAAAACCTTTCAAGAACTGTACCTTCCCCCAAAAGCCGGTAAAACAGAGCCCATAGATATATCTGACACACACGTCTCCCCAGCCCCGGCTTCGCAAAGCGCGTCCGGCAGAACAGGGGCCTCTGGTGACTCTTGCTACCACCCGGTGGCTCCTTCCCCCGTCAGCATCGCTGGTTCCTTTCTTCTAGGAGCTGGTTGTCAAACATTTCTTTTTCACTTTAGAAGACAAAAAATGACATCTTCATTTTAGTAATTAATCATGTTTTAAAGAGCATGAAACAGAGGAGGTGGCGTATGATAGGGGCAGAGCTTCAGGTGGAGAAGATGGAAAGTTCTGGAGATGACGGTAGTGACGGTTGCACGACAATGTGAATGTGTTTAATGCCACTAAACTACGCACTTAAAAATGGTTAGGGTGAAGTTGTGTTATGCATATTTTACCAAAACTAAGTAAAAATAAATTGTAGAAGTCGGAAATATCATATTATCCTTATTAAGTGACTCCCTGTTAAGAAACACTCGGCTGGCCACTACATTCAGGATAGAGGTTAACGAGGAACACTGATTCTGAGGGGGGTCTGGCAAAACATGGGAACGTTGGCGAGGTAAGTGTGCATGCGTCAGATCAAAACAAGAAACACAGGCAGCCTGAAAAGGAGGACGAAGGGAACAGCACACACACTGCTCACAGTTCACACGCCTTTGCAATGCAGAGTGCAATAAAGCCAGGTGTGTGCACAACCTCTTAATTTACAACATAAGAGGAACACAAAGGTGATGGAGCCCATGACAGACCATGTGGATGAAAATGGGCCAAAGGATAGAGAGGACATTCCCTAATCGTGTTCCTTAAACCAGGTCCCTGAAGAATAACATGGGGCCTGTGTTTTCACCTTAATTCAGTGACATCAGCCAATGAACCCCATTTTCAAGGGCATTTCACATGCTCCTGGCAGACAGAAGTAGCAAAGAACTCCTAACACTCTTAATGTTAGCAAGCCAGCAGAAAGGAGGGCATGGAGCCCTGGCTGGCATGGCTCGTGGGTTGGGTGCCAGCCTTCGAACTGAAAGGTTGCTAGTTCGATTCCTAGCCAGGGCACATGCCTGGGCTATGGGACAGGTCCGCAGCTGGGGTATGTGAGAGGCAGCCAACTGATGTTTCTCTTACACATCAATGTTTCCCTCTTTCTCTCTCCCTTCCACTCTCTAAAAATAAATTTGATATTTTTTTTTAAAAGAAGGAAGAGCATGGAGATGGGGATGCAGTCACAGGAGCAGAAGGCTGAGCTCTGAGGCGCTGCTGCTCTGCCCTCCACCGCCCAAGATGACTCTCTTTTTTTTTTTTAATCCTCATCCAAGGCTATTTTATATTATTGATTTTAGAGAGAGAGGAAGAGGCAGAAACGTTGATGTGAGAAAGAAACATCAATCGGCTGCCTTTTATATGTTCTCTGACTAAGGATCGAACATGCAACCCAGGTATGTGCCCTGACCAGGAATCGCACCCACAACCTTCTGGTGTACAGAACCCTCTAACCGAGCCACCAGGCCAGGGCCCAAGACAACTGCACACAGAGCCAAGTGACCCTTCTGTGGGCAGCTGCAAAGCAAGCCTATCATCCACTGCAGCTGATAGATGGCCCTCCTAATCCCCTGCATACACTGGGGCCCTTCCTAGAAAGGATGCCGAGCGTGTTCAACCCTGAATGTCCCATGACAGTGCCCAGTCAACCCTGGACAGAGCCCTCAGCCTGTGAATCTAGTTGAGTCTTCAGCCTGTCACCGGCACACGGTCAAGTCTGTTCCCAGCAAGGCCTGGCAGCACGCCCAGATGGGATTAAGGGTTCTGGGGCCAGAACTCCAAGGTCAGCTAACCACACCACTGTGAGAGAAACATCTTGATCAGAGCCTTCTCTGACTGGTGAGGACCCATCAGGCCAAATGCTGCCTGTTCTCAAATAGCCATGGCTCTGCAGCAACAGGGGAGAGTTGGATATACAAACATGAGCCCCCAGCAACATGAGATTAGGCAGAGAGGCCTAAGCACACGTCCAGTGGTCACCCTGGCCACGTGTCCATTTCAGGGACCAGGGCCTGTGGTCCAAACTGGCCAGAGGACAGAACTTTCACTGCTGGCTTTATCAGGTTTGTCTGGCAATTCATCAGCCAAGAGTTAATGTATATCTTCAGGCTTATGTGACTCAAGCAGGCATTTGGACCAACACGTCAAGAAGAGGGGACTCAGTCTCAGATACTAGCATGTGAGCACAGACAAGCCTTGGAAGATAAGCTGCAAAATGGTTGGGACGGGGCCCTGAGCAGCCTACCGGTAGCTCAGCAAAGGTCCTTTGATGTACTTCTCCTCAGCTGTCTTGTAATCTACCGCGTCCACAGCAGAGATTGCACAGATGATGGCCTGCAAGAGGGGGACAGGTCAACACTGGGCCAGACCACGTGTGGTGCTAAACTCTGATTTCCACATGGGGCCAGTCTGACCCCATGCTGGCCTCCAGACACATCCTGGTTTATGGTTCAGAAAGATATGGATGGAACCTGTGACAGCTCTGCTCGCAATAAAGTTTATGAATTAAATCAGTAACATTACCTTCTGGACTAGATGAGAGTTCCTGTCACTAAAAACATATGTCACTTAAAACATCAGGGGCAGGTCTCTGCGGGGCCGTCCTGGGCACTGTGGGATATGGAGCAGCATCCCTGGCCCCATACCCTCCATGCCAGGAGATGAACACATAAGGGCTCATGACTTTCCTTTGTTTTTGTATCTATCTGAGACCTACTTTCCACAAACACAAAGTTCAACATACTTGCACTTGACAATGTCTTGTGCACACTGTGTGTCATGCCAGGCAGTGCCCTCTCTGAACTTAACGGTAACTGAGGAGCCATGTCTGCTCCTCGCCCAGTCCAGCCCCAACACGGAGGGAAGTTAAAAAACTCCCCTTTTCCTGAGTGAATTCTGGAACATTTACTACCTGTGCATGTAGATGACGCCCACATCTCCTTCTCCCAGGGCTGGCAATGAAATCAGAACATCCGGCTCTGTGTCACCGCCCACGGAGGAGCCAGGCGAGTGCTGGGCTCCACAATGCAAAGGCCTCCAGGCAGGTTTGAAGACGGTGATACCCCAGCGCCAAACTGCCCCACACCCCCTATAGCCCAAGCCTGGGCAAAGTTGGACTGGGGTTCTGGTCGAGGCCACATCACAGACCCCCACCACCCGCACACACAGGACGCCCTGCTGGCCACTCACTTCAGGGAGAAGAACATCCAGGATGAAGCGGATTCTGTCACCATTGATCTGTGTCAGCATCCTGCTGCTGGTCTCCTGGTAGACCCCCTGCAAGTACTTCACCACCAGGTCCAGTTGTTCCTCGTCCTCCAGGTAGGTCTCCACACACGTCATGTATTGCCCCGAGTTCAGAAATGTGTTCAGCCACCTGGACGGCTTCGTGTTCCTTAAGATGGCCTGCAGATGGCTCTCGGCGCCCCTCGCCTTCACGATGTACTCAACTAGCTTCTGGTTGGCACGGTCCCGTGCAGCCCGAGACCGGTCGGGAAGGACTTTTCTGTAGGGCTGCCTCCTGCCCCAGGGGCTCCCAGCCACAGGCATCTCAGGGTCCTCCTGGCAGAGCTGAGGGAACCGGGTCCCTAAGACATCTTGCTGGATGGACTTGCGCACAGGATAGCCTGCAGAGGAGGCACACATCCATGGGACCGCCACTCAGCCAGGCGAGGTCCCGTTCATTGCATTCTGTGGGAGTGAGGGAGGCCCCAGGCCTGGGGATATTGGGACAGCCACATTCCTGAAGAGCTCTTCCTTTGTCAGGAGCTGTCTTCTCTCTCCCAACTCTGCCCTTCAGTCAAGTTTAACCTGAAAGAGCAGAGCCCCTTCAACCCCCCAAAAGCAGCATTTAATTCATCTATCTCCCTCAAGGACAGAAGGAATGGAACGGTGTATGACTGCCAGTAACTGAGAACACAAAGCAACAAAGAAAGTGCTATTCATGTCTTTTAACACTTGGGTGTTAGCGCAGACAGGGCAGTTTTGGATGCAGACCTGCCATCCAGGCCCCTACCGCAGGGAGGGGAGACTGGCAGGTGCTCCACGGACACCAGGCTAGGCTGCATGGTCCTACTACCCAGGAGTAGGCTCAGGACGCCTCTTGCTTTTAGACTAAAGTATGGGCCATGCTAGAGGAGCTGGTGGACTTACTTATATTAGCTGCATAATATTCCAGAAAAGAGCCAGAGAAGGAACCACAACCTGCACAGGAGAAAGGATGGGAGAAGGCACGTCACACATGAAGTACACTCTAGAATCTCCTAGGTTGTAGGGTCATGTTTCAGGTCCAAGCAGATCCCTTCCAGCAAGAGGCCTGGAGCAGCACAGAACGTGGGGCCCCCACGTTCAGGCATTTCTGCTAAAAGGCCAGGCATTTCTGCTAACAAGCCTGATTTAGAATCCCAACAGCCTAACCTGGGGTGGCTAAAACCTGTTCTGGTTCAAAGGCCTTTTGTCCATGTCCAACATCCCCACCTCTGCCTGGGCACCTGCCTGGGCACCTGATTTAGAATCCCAACAGCCTAACCTGGGGTGGCTAAAACCTGTTCTGGTTCAAAGGCCTTTTGTCCATGTCCAACATCCCCACCTCTGCCTGGGCACCTGCTCACCCGCCCGTGCTGGGGACACGACTGTCAGGGGCCTGGCTGGACTACCATGGGGAATGGGCCGTGCTCAGCCCTCACTAGAGACTCTGCAAAGGAGGGTCTGCTGTCCCTGCTCACTCCCTGTCTGATGCTGTGGAGGTCCCACATACCAAGCCGGACCCTGTAGTCAGTGATCAGGGAGACGCACCAGCCAATGGCCTGGTCAAAGTCCTCCTTGGCCTTGTTCTGCAATGAGAGAGAGCGCAAGTGTCAATGGGAGCCTGCTGGGCTCCTCACCACGGCCTGCTACCTCAGTGCCCTTGTCCTCAGTGCCTGATACCCGGCAGATGCTCCCGGGTCAGGCTCCCGAGGCCTACAGGGAAAGCCTGGTAAGGCCCAGGTCTGGGGCTGGGCTGCTCACAAAACGGGCCTTTGTGAGCCTGGCTCTGGACCAGAGACTTAAAGGTTCTAAGAAGAGGAAAGTGCATAAACATCCAAAATTGCAGTTGCCATGACCACCATAGAGAGAAGACATTAAAATCATATGAAATAAAGGAAAATGGAGACAACTGTACTTGAATAATAATAATAAAAAAAGGAAATTATAAAACACACAAACAAACAAGCAAAAAACATGTGAAATAAGTCCTTGTAAGAGACGTCTTTGTGCCCAGAACTTGAAGTACGGCAGCATAAGGCGGGAGGGAGGGACACTCGGCCACTACCAAACCAAGGACAATACTACTGGTGAGGCTTTCTTAGCTGGGACAAGCTCCCGAGAAATGTCCACAGGCTCAAAAGAACCCGAGACCCACATTTCGAGTTACCGTTGCTTTGGCCCAGCCTCCCGCCCGTGGTCGCTGCATGAGGCAAGCAAGGGATGCAAGCAGCGCAAAGAGCTCTGGGGGCGGGGAGAGAGGGGCTCACTGACTGGCACCTGGGGTGGTAGGCAGTGTGGCTCCTCAAGAAAGGAGATACACAGGGCCCTACAGATGCCACAAAATAGTGACAGTCACCCAAGCGTCAGTGGAGGTAGTGGGAATCCATCAACTACCTGGAACAGGTAACACATCCACCCATTGGAGGTGCTGCTCACTGCTACTCAGAGGAACCAGCCCTTTGTGCTCCCCTACACACCCATCTCACAGGTAAACCTGGGGAACAGGAAGCCAGCCATGGATGCCCTCCCGGCATCTGGACCACCAGAGGCCCACGTGCCATCTTCTTGTAATGTCTCAGAGCGTGATTCCCACTTCTTTCTGCATGGGAAAGCTACAGGACCCTAAGAGTGCACACAGCACATAAAGGAGTCATGTGGCTCCTGGCCTGGAAGGCTGGGTGAGCAGCTCCCCATACAAGCAGACTGGCATTCAGGGGGGCATGGAATCAGGCCCCCCTCCAGAACCAGGCCCCACCGACAGGCACTAAAGGGGACCAGGTGCCTGGTGTTGGTTGTGGGTTAGACGTTGCAGTGAACAAACCGGAACAAACAAGACAGGTGGAGTGAGGCTTGTGTTGTGGATATGGGTAAATAAGAAATAAAAGGGCTGGGGTCTGGTATGGGTGCCAATCTTCTAAACACTCACCCACCCCTGCAGCCGAAGGCCTGCTATCCTCAGGGAAATAGGGCAGGCATGGGCAGTGAGCTTCCCAGATCCCAGAACTGAGAATATGACTCAGACACAGACTGCTTCCCAACCTGGAAATCCAGGAAACCCTAGCAA